>WEKX01021756.1:0-120355 GCA_013390025.1 Pitta sordida
CCTGTAGTCGCTCCCCATAGGGCATGTGTGCTTTTTTGGGTAATCCTGACCTTGTTAGGAGCCATCAGAAACTGGTTCTGCTCCATCTGTCTGGGTTGAGGGCAGGAATAGCTGCAGTGCTCTTTAGTTGGTTAGGCACAGAATGCTGCATCTGCAGTGAGGGATTGTGCATCCCCACATTAGTTCTGAGTTTAAGGAGCAGCCCCAGCAGAAGCCCCATAGTTTCTAAAGGAAGCAAAATATGTGTGTGCCTGTGTGTGCACATGTGTGTACACGAGTAGAAATAGGAAAGGGGAACAAGGGCACCCCTTTGAAACTCCTTCTTGTTCTTCCCTTTGATGTGATGGCAGGGCTGGTGCTCACACACACAAATTCTTTGCTTTGATAAATCCATGCCTCACAGGCAAGATTTCAAAGGGAATTTTCAAGCACCTTCCCTACCCTCTCCTGACAAGTTTGAGCTGGGAAACGGGGAAGCTGGATGGAAGTAGCGGAGTTGGGGTGTCAGCTATGAAGGCGCGCATGTGATAACCATCGGGAGCACCAAAATCACTCTTGGCACAGACAGGGTAGAAGGATGGGCTCTTTACCTTGCTTCTGTCTTCCAGGTTGATGGAATGTGCTGCATCTTTGTGGCAGGATTGCCAGACATGTGGATAAATGCTGTCATGTGTGGGAGTGTGGGGCTATCAAATATTTTTTCCACCACTCTGGGAGTTTGTTGTGGGTTCTGGCTTGTCGGTTCAGAAAATAAAAATTCTCTGTGATTTCTATTGACTCACCTTATCATTTGGAGCCTGTAAATGAGCCTGTTGCCTCTTGCCTTGGGAGTAACAATTTAGCAGAGATCAGGAAAGGATTCCTGAGCTGCTGCATATGGGTAGAAGGAGGCTCCCCTCAATCCTCAGCCAAAAAATGAGATGGTGTCTGGAGTCAGAATAGGATTTGGAGCTTATGATTAAGAAAGAGTATAATGCAGAAGCCAGCAGCCTCCCAGGAGAAATCTTAAGAGTTTTAGTGGGGAAAAATAAGGACAGATGCAGGAAGAGATTGTAACCTTTAAAACATTTACAGGGTGAAAATTCAGTCCTATTAAAGTCACCGTGAACTTTGTCTTCATCTCAAAACAAGAGAGGCTTGTTTGCCCCTTCTGGTCTCAAAGCCCAAGCTGCTATGAGAGAGTTTCTGACATGGATCAGCCTCATGGGGTTCCGTGCTGCTGTCCCCATCAGCTGTACGGACCATCCTTCCCCGAGCAGTGCAGGTGTCTGCTCCCATTCAGGAGTGCTGAAATACACCTCCACTCACTGAGCATGCTCATGGTGGGCCCTAGAGGAGAGTCAAGAGGAAGAGGGACCTTGGAAACCTACCTTTAATAGACAAGCAGACAACGGTCTGTATGTGGGCGCAATAGAATAGTCAAACATCATGAAATCTCGTAAGAATGGGTTTGCTTTTGCTCTGGGAATGTTACCAACTCTGTCCAACCTTCTTCAAGAGATAGTACATACAAAATTTAGCACACAGAATCACAGAATCACAGAATATTCTGAGTTGGAAGGGACCCACAAGGATCATCGAGTCCAACTCTTAACACTGTCTCCCTGGTGGGAATTGAACCCGGGTCTCCTACACGCCAGGTGGGGACATTCACCACTGTACTAAAGTGGATTTCACACATCCCACAAATAGCACCTTTTGGGCTAGAATATGCAGCATAGGTCAGCTTAATGCACACAGCAGCTCCAAAACCTACTGCTTTATTACAGGAAAATCAGAAACCATGAGAAAGATTTTATAAAGTTCCTCTTACTTTACCCCAAACTTTTAATTCTTTGTTTTCTCCTCTTCGCATTTCCCCAGAAATTATGTATTTTGATGACTGTCCATTAAAAAATCATTTTTTCCCCCAAGAAAGTCCTAACAATGTGATTTTGTTAGTCAGGTTGTTTTTTTCTGGAATAGTAAATTACCCTCAAAAATGATTTGAATTTTTATTTTGGATGGAAATTGAATGGTTTTATCATGGCAAAGTTGAGAGTAATTTGGAAGTCACTGTCAAATGTAGAATAAACCCCTCTTTTTTCCCATGTGAAACATTGCTTTCCTGATCTTCCCACAAATCTCTTTTATTTTTCTCTGTACATTTCTTTCAACCACACTTTCCCCAACCTACTTGCATATAGATGAGCAAAACAGTTTTTACAATACTGTTCTCATGCATCTATCTAATCTCAGACTTCAATCAGGGATAAAAGAATAAAAAAGAGAGAGAGAAAATTATAGTATTTATAATTAATTAACAACCTATTAATTTCATTTTATATTGAGGGTTTTGGATTTATTTACAGAGACAGTGGAATATTTGGCTGAATTAACAGTTTTTGCCTGCGTTATAGTGAAAGCAGAAAACCCCTTCTATTTCACCTTTTATGTGATATTATAAATCAGCTTAGGTTCATAAGGAAGGCTATGATTTTCTGCTCTAATATATCCATAGAGCCGCATGAAGGGCTTTATCATGAATTGGAAAATAGAAGTAAATGAAGTCACTATATACCACATATTGCCAGCAAGTAATATGACATCAATGTGTTCTTGTAGAAGTAACATATGGTTTCCAAAAAAATCCATCCTTAAATATACATTGATTTTTCTGAGATGGGAAACTCAGAATGAAAAACCTGCAGGAGATAGGGTGGTGGACCTCAACTCAAATATTATGATCTGCTGAATCAAATCTAAAATTTAGATTGATCTCACCAGCAGCAGATTCTTGCCTGAACTTCTGGAGTGATTTGAAAAAGATGGTGTTCAGGAACTTTGCATATTACTACAGAGATAAGCAGCCAAGTTACCTCTGTGAGGATGAGATAGTTTCTCCTCTGATTATAGTGCCACAAGGCATCCTCAAAGTCCTGGTATCATAGATTGTGTTGGGAAAAGGATTTCAAAAGTCAGAAAAGTACCTGAAATTAACCAAAATGAAACATGCTGGTATTTTCTAATAAAAATTAGTGACTTTTTTATTTTGCCAAAGTTGTGTACTTTGCACCAGCCTGCTCATAACCAAACATTGTAATGTCAGCAATTCACACGGGGTTGCAGCTTGCATTTCCCATTAGCTCTAGCAACAAGCTATTTATGTAGGGCTTGTCATTGTTCTGTTTGAGTCTCTCCTAAACTTTAATTAATCTGTCCTTTCAACACCCTGCAGCCCTGTAAAGTGAGGATACAGCTGGTATTCCTTTTTGCATGATTAAACGCCTTGCCCAGGGTCACCCCAGGAGTATGAGAGAGAGCCAGAAACAGAGCCTAGCTATTCTTAATCTCAAAGGGCTATCTTTCTTCAAATCTCAGGCTTTGACGAATCCTGGCAGAGGTTCAGTCAAGTCTCATCCTGAATTCCTTCAACAGTCGGTTCACATTCACTAAGAGCTGAGCTCCAGGGGCATACAGTATTCAGCCAGCCTGGCTTCTGCACGTTTCCTTGGCCAATTCAGCTGAGGGGTGCCATATCTGAATCAAGCCAAGGCTTTGAATTTGTTGAAATTCATCCACTGCTCATCCTTACTGCTCACACCTCCAGACAAAGGGAAGCAACTGCTCTTCTGGTACAACTGGAAGGAAAAGGAACTTCTCTTTCTGCATGTATTAAATTTTATTTAGCTCCTTTTCTCTCTCTTCTTACAAAATTTATAGTGTATATGTAAGCTATAAAAAGCAATGAGATGAAATTTATGCAAGTAGCATGCTAGTGCACCGTAAGTTTCTGTCCCTTCGATGAATTAGACTGGGATAAATTTTTGTGTCTGGGTTTCATGCTGACATGTCTTTATGTGCTGGCCAATACAGCAGGTGCCAACTGGAGGCCACCTAATGCACCAGCCTTGCAAATCAAGGTCAACTACCCAAATAAAGACCTGGCCGCAATATTGCCAAATGGCAATGTCACTGTTGTACTTTGCCCAAGGGAAAGTGCAGCCATGGCCATTTGTTCCCTTCCTGGCATTCTTTGATGCAACACATCTGTTGCTTCAGCTGCTATCAGAGCCTTTGGCAACTACCTTGCCCCTATCTGGTCCTTGCCAGCCTGCTTTGCATGGCAATTTGCATACCACATCCTTTCTGTTTGAAACTATGGCTAATGAAACAGGTGGCTGTCATTATTAACAGCACTTGCTAACTCATCCCACTCCAGCACCACCTCTTCTTGTGATGTGCCAGTGCTATTTCTTCCTTCCACGGCATCGTGGTGGGCACAACATGATGATGCCACTCCTTTTCCAACAATCTTGCCATTCCTTCAAAGGGAATGAATAGATTGCGCTCAATCCATCCAGCATCCTCTTCCTATAAGGAGAATATCCTCCTAGCTCAGCAATTCTTAATGTAAACTCCACCATCCATGGGGAAGGGGAAAAACAGGAGGACAGATGGAGAGGGTTGGAAAGGCAGCTCTGACAGGCGTCTTTATCTAACTGGACCACCAGCCTCAATGAAAGGTTTCTTGCTGCTAGGCCCACAAAAAATGAAACTTCCTTTTGTGTATTAGTAAGTTATTTTCTGGTCCACTCAAGAGCAAACCTTTGACAAGGCATTTCAGAGTCCTCTTTGACTACTGAAGAGGTCTACCAGCCACTGGAATCAAGGCTGATTTTGAAAAGCAAGAGGAAATTAATGGTGTATATTTTAGCATAGCATTATCCTGCTCTACAACAGAATTTCCACTGTCCTCAGTGAAAACATGTCTATATTAATGAAATACATTAAATATTGCTATAATAAGCAGCCATCATTATGTTTCTTGTCCCCCCCCACCCTCAGTCACAGCTCACTGTACATCATTAGGAGAACAGTAAAATAAGATTACAGCTTTATAATAAAAGAACACATTCTGTATGGTAATTTACCCCTTCAGGAGACAACTTCTCAAATTCATTAAATTACAACACTGATTTTCTACAGTTCTTTGAGGAACACAATGTTGAACATGATAAGCTGCTCTTGAGTTCTCTAGAGAGAAGTCATCATTCTCATATCCATCAGAGAGCCCTACGCAAACATAGAGATGAAATTCAACAAGATTCATCCTCCCCAAAGACCTCTCCTGGGTCAGAAGACTGAAGCAGAGACATCTCAATCTTCTCCTCTCTTTGCAACCCAAACATCTTGCTGCAGAAGACAACTTGAGTAAATTTTTTTAAATCTGCTGTAAACAAAGATCATTGGCTATGGAAACACCCGGCATTATCTATTGTTCAACAATGTTGTAAATTTGTGATTTGAGTGACCTCAGAAATTTACTTGAATAATGTTTTCCTGTGATGTGAATTCATATTTGACCTTTTCTTTCATAGTTGACAGGGAAGTGTTACAGTAACAAGAGCTTTTACTTGAAGGAAAGATCCAAGAAAGGGTGTTTTCAAACCATATGTCCCAGCAAAACACAGTGTTTTCATGATCATGATTTTCTTTGCTCAAAGTCTTATGCAGCCTCAGATCCCTGTTTGTTTTGAGGGGTTTTTTTTTGGTATGCAGATTTTGTAAGGAATTTTGCAAGGGAAATGCAAACCATTCTGAAATACATACAACACGAGAGAAACTTCAGAAGTCCAAATATTTTGCTTTCCCCCTTTATTTACATTCCATTTGCTTGTTTGGTTTTTTAAAAAAATTCTTTGCATTCTAATGTTGGAATAATGTTATCTGAGAAACCACATAGTCATACCTTTTCACAAACACAATGCACTTAAGGAATAAGTAGTAGTTTAAAAATACTCTTAAAATAATCTTGCATGGCAAATCCCTTTGTTTATGAAGATTAAAGAACACGTGATAAATTTTTAAGCTCAGTGTCTTGGTGACATTAAAGATGTAATAATGGACTCACTGTAAGTCATTCGTAGTGTTGAATGCACCAAAGAAAAAAAGATTCTTTGTATAAACTTGGATAAATCCTCTGCCACCTGGAGGCATAGGATTTGTCGAGAGGTAACCCACTTACCTCTTGACAAGTTGAAGTCATGGGGAGTTGAAGGACCTACGGGGTTCGATTCCCACCAGGGAGGCAGTGGTGCCGTTTAAAAGTTGGACTCGATGATCCTTGTGGGTCCCTTCCAGCTCAGAATATTCTGTGATTCTCTCATACAAGAAATTATGGTTTCCAATATACTTCCTATTAGATTTTATGAGGTTCACACAAGAAAACCCAGCAGTTCTGGATCATCAGTTAAGTTTCCATATCTCAGATGGAAGTGTTCAAGGGGCTTTGTGCTACCAGGTCTAGTGGAAGGTGTCCCTGCTTATAGCAGGGGAGAGTAACTATGTGGCCTTTAAAGTCCCTTCCAACCCAAAGTATTCTATGATTCTGTGATAGTTCTGCACTAAGGATTATGGTTGTCTCTCATCTTAAACTATGAAGACCAAGAGCAGGTAACCTGAAAGAAAAGACTTCTGAAGAAAAGGAAGAGGAGGAAGGACTTGAGAAAGCCAAACAAAATACCTGATTCTCATCATACGACTGATGATCATTGGAGATGGTATATTCCTGCTGAGGGAGAACCAGCCAGAGAGCTGCTGAAAGAGATTCTTATCTGTGTTGATTTAATTTCTTCATATTCTCAAGATAAAATGTATCCCATTGTCCACACATGCTCCACCATGAAAAAGTTTAGGAAATACTTTCAGCAAGAGCAGCATACTTCTGTCGATGTCTGTGGCTTAGACTATTGTTATTTGTAAGGGACTATGGAAGCCAGGAAGTTCTTAGCCACTGACAAGTTATTTCACCCAAGAAAAAATGTTGGTATTAGGCTTTTAAAGTCTAATAAATCTTCTGCCTTAATAAACCCAAACCCACAGAACCTATGGTGTCTTTCTTACAGTGAATCGCTGGTTCTAATTTGGCATTTTATGCATCACTGTACCCCTTGGTTCATAAAGATGAACCTAGTTCATCTCACCTCACTGGTTGAGGCTACTTTCCAAATGCCTGTCCATAATCTTAGATGAAAATTTATAGCCCTGGAAAGGTGATGTGTCAGAGGAGTGTGAGACACACAAACACACATGCAGATGCAAGGCAACAATCTGCTGAATTAAAATTACAGAAAGAGGAAATGATGAACCATCTCATTAACTCAGCTTGTCACTTCAGTGGCCTCACTCCATGTAAATAAATAGAGGATCGAGGGAAAAAAAAAGCATTATTAAAGCACCTCTAAAACAAGAAAGTAGTTGGGTCATCACCTGCTCTAAGCAGCATCACTAATGATATAGCTGTAACCTCATGATGATTTGGTCACCCCAGCCTGGCCATAGCATTTCTAATGTGTGATTAGATCCTGTGAGAGCCTAAGCACTGCTAGGGAAGGTCTCAGCACACGCAATTCTTCTGGCTGTATTGATTGTTCAAGGAACACATTCAGGCAATGCTTAATGAAAAAGACCCCACACCAATCTATGAGTGTTTTCCTTTTTCAGAGCTTGAAGTCATATATGTTCTATATTGGATGCTTATTTTTCTCTTTAAGATTCTCTTCAAATGTTGAATGATCTTTGCAACAGAGACTTTTCTCCCTATTTTAAATCAGCTAGTTAAATACACAAACAAGCTGAAATTCCAGGGTTCTCCAAAAGCAAAGGCAGCCGTTCGATACCAGCAGCTCAAAATGATGAATACCACACTTACTTCTATCTGAAATGCAGAAAGCAGCTTCACACTTTAATAAAGCCCCTAGGAAAACTAGAATGAAAAATCCAGCCACATTGCTAAGCCAAAAACAATTTAATGGGTTTGGAAATGATGTCTGATCTCATGTTAAACAAGGTCCTCAGTAAATCACCAGGAAACACTCCTCTAGTGAAAGTGCCTCTCCTCTGTGGAGAGGCACACTGAGGCTACCAATTCGTGAGCTGCAACATGGCACTTCTTATATGAGGAGTTGTACAAGCCCAAGAACCCTTGCTTAGCTCCAAACTTGCTGATTCTACTCTCTATCCCTAATTACACTCTATTATTTTTATGGTTACAGGGTAATTTGTTTTTTCTTATCCCATCTTTCTTGTATATTTTAAAGCAATGATAATACCTTCTAGCACCCATCAAACAGCTTTATACCCAAATGTATGTGTATATGCTCATATCTGCATCTATCTATCAATATAGTTACAGCTACAACTGGTCCAGGGCCTCTCCTATCATTCATAAGCAGCTAATTGTCTTGAGGTGTTATGCCATTTTTTCCTGTGGACACAAGGTTTTATCCCAAACTCGTTCCTTTCAGGGTAGGACGAAGACTCTTAGCTAAAGTTAATACAAAGTCTTGGAGGAAGAGTTTACACCTGAATATTTCAGAGAGCCATATTCAACGTGAGACTTATGGCAACTTGGGAAAATAATAATAAAATAATGGTAGCAATAACAATAAAGGTTTTCCCTTTCACCATTTCCTACTTTCCTGAAATTGTGATTGGCAAGTGAGGCATTCCAAGAGCTCTGAATGACCTACTTTGAGATATGGGCATCCACCCTTTTCAGGTCGAAGTGCCCATGCTGCTAAAGAGGTTTTAATTGAAATCCACTTCTAGCCACCAGTTGCAAGCCTTCAACAAAGCCCAGATTAATATGAGCAAAGGCATGGCATATATGTTAAGCCTAAGCATACCCTAGAACTATGCATTGCATTCATTTAGAGCACACATTCTCACTGAGATGCTGCTGATTTGGTAAAACTCACTTTTCTTTAATCCTAACTCCTGAAAACTTTCTGCAAACCTCTTGCTCATGCCCACAGCTCAGTGCTCTGAGTTGCTCATGGATTTTCTGCTACCCACAGCCAGATGGGAGCAGGCTGGAGGAGCCAGATGGCACATAGGGAAATGTACTTTTGTCCTCTGCACCAAGAAGAGGAGTTGTCTTCTGGTAATCTCCCAGCTTCATCCATCTCTTCTGTTTGCCTTCTTCTTCTCCATCCTTCCTCACCCACTCACGAACAGTAGCAGCTCTCCTGTCCTGCAGAAACAAACTCTGTTCTGTATGCTAAAGGAGGGTCCCCCCACCCCGAAATGTTTGTCAACTTTTGAGGCACCTATACACCAGTGGATATGGACTCATGCTCACATCTTGATGTCTCTTATTGACCATAGTGTAGGATCTGAGGTGTATGAAGGATAAGAAAGAATAGTTGTGAAAGTGACATTTCCTATCCATATTTCTATGCCATGAAAACACACCTTCATCCCCTATAACATTTAATCATATGGCTTTAACTTTCCTCCCAGCACACAGGAGGAAGAGGAAAGTCCTGGTTAGACTCAGAATGCCATTTTGTGGCAATTTATGAACAAACAAGCTTCCCATCAAACCAATCCTTAGAAATGTCACTCCAGGCTGGCACTAAGCAGAGATTAAACGATGGATTGTCAACCTTCCTTTTTTATTTGATGTTTTGAATTTCACTGTTCCTCTCTTTCATTAAAAATGAACTAGATGGGAAAAAAAGGCAGAATAAAATAGAATCCTTTTACATCTAAAAGTCAAGATAATTATCTCTTATATCCAACCCACTCCTCCAAGACTCTGAATGAAGCCATCATTAAAATCTATGTCCATCTGGTGACTTTTCCACAGCTAATTAGGTGAAGAAGCCAGTTAACAGATATGTTCTGCTGAAAGCTCTTCTTGTCTCTCTCTCTGTCTTTTTAAAACCTTCCAGACATGGCCCATGTACAACCTGGATGCTGCTCGTTCATCCCTCAGGTCCTAGGAGAACATGAGAAGGAGCAGGGTGGGAGATGGGTGCTTGGTGAGATGCTCATCAAGGCCCTCTCATGGCATCAAGGCTGGGAAAAATGGAGTAAGTGAAGTCAAGAGACAGCAGGTTTGACTTCTGCTGTGCGTGAAGCCCTTTTGGGAGCTGGTCGGATGTTTTGCTGGCAATGTTTCAGTGCATTTCTGTGTGGGGTTTCTTTTAATACTGTCATTTTCTCCCTGTGGTTTGTCAGGCACTCGGCCAGCCTACTAAAGACTCTCTACCAGATACCCATCTGCTGCATTTATTAGAGCTTGTCACCCTAACACCTAGGGGCTGAAAGGTATTGATTCCTCCTGCGTCCAGATGGATGGTTTGTGGGATATCCCCTCCTCCTCCTGACTCTGCACCAGTTCTTACTGTCGGCACTCTGAGGATTGCCAATTTTCAGAATAGCCCCAAACTCACAAGAAGGGTTCTGTGGGAACTCTCCAAAGCTGAGTATCGTCCATACTGACTGATATAAATGTGGGTGAAGGAGCATGCAATGTGCACTGACGGTGTTTCAGGTTCAGTACTGTAAGCAGCATCAAGATTTGAGTGCTGAAACGTTCTCTAGGGTCACAGGAGAAATATTCATCCACCCTTATTCCTGATGAGAGATTGGATCTCATGTTAAGGACATATCTGAGTGCGGCAGCCAAGGGCATATATTCCTTAACAATTCTGCCATCGACAACTCAGGAGTTCTGGTCAGTGGCACATCACCCAGGGTCAAGGACAACAGACTGATGGACTTTCTCTGTCCAGTCCGTAGTTCACTCATCTTCGCAGGTGTAGTTGGCAGAAGCCTGCTGCCATTTCCACAGAGATCCCAGAGCTCATAGCCCCATAGCTCATAGCAGGAGACACAGCACTCTGGTTTGGCTTGAGAGTAATTGCTAGCAATGTCATCTCTTGTGTGTGTGTGTGTAACACAATTCCATGAGTACATGCACATCCATCATGGGAGTGGGAAAGATCCCTGGGATTTCTGATGGGTTTTCAAGCATGCTACAAGGTCCTCCTAGTTGAAGAGTCGGGTCAAAATGCTTTGTGGCTCAGCAGTCTCTGTTTAGCTGTGCTGTTTGAGAATATAAGCCCCTGAGAGTATTATCCCTGCCTTCCTCACTCCCTCTCTCTGGAAAATGTCTGCCTCATTTTGGCACAATTACATTAATTTAGTTATAATTCTAGAGGGATTGTAAGAAGTGAGTAATACAATAACTTCCCAATCTTCTCTCAAAGAGATGTAACAAACCACAAGGCTCGAGGGAAGCAGGACATGCTGACCCAAAAGATCCTGGCTGATTTTAATTTCTTTGACTGAGTTCATGAGAAGAGAAAATTACTGGAAGGATTTTCGTTTCCATTTATGTACTTCCAAATTTTGGGTCTAAATGTTAAGAGAGCCCAGAAGGGTTAATGTTCACTGGATTTCATCCCAGCCAATGGCTCCCTGCAGCTCCTGGATTTACATCACACAATTGTCATTATAGCTAGAGACGAGAAATCTTGATAAAATGAGTCCTGTATGGACAATGGACTAAAATGGAGCTTGGGGAAGAATTGTAGCAAAGGAGGGATTACAGCCATAAATACATCAAAAGAAAAGGACATTTCAGATACAATCTTAGCTCACTACAGCATCATCTAAACTGGTATATATCCTGTTTTGTGCTCCACCGTTCATGAGCAGTATAGGAAAAGCTGTACAATTCAAACACAAAAAGAGAATGAACAAAGATTATTTCCTTTAATGTTACTGCAGTTTTCAGGAACACTGGATTTCTTCAAGGCCATGCAAAGAAGGTGCTGAGCCAATTAAGATATTTTTCATATCTCATGATAAGTTCACTGTATTGGAGTTAACTCTGCCTTGTACATCTTCATCAACAATGCAATATTCCTTATACCAATTTAATTTTACATTGCCAGCAAGATAAAGGCAATTTATAAGTTTCAATGAGCACAGACTGGCTGGGCTCCAATCCAATCCAAGGAGTGTAACGTTTGCTGGGGAATTGCTCAAGACCTTAATGTCTGGCATATGGTGAGCTGCTTTCATTTCTGACCTGTGCAATTAAGGTCAGCGGTGAAAATTACATTAAAACAGTTCTTTATTAATCATGTTCTATCTAGGGCAGATGATGACGACCTCTAAGCACAGAGATCCAGCAGCCACAGTGCAAAATACTGTGAATCTCAAAAGCTTAACAAAGCTTTGCAGAAGATTTTCTTCGGTGTTTTTCCCATGGCTTTGGAACAGTTAAGGTTAGTGGTCATATGTTGGGGGGAGCAACATCCAATCAGTGCTAGATGGTGATATTAATTTTAAATGTAGTGGATTTCAGAGGGACCTGGGAAGGTAAATGCATGTGGGTTTTTATGCCTCTGTTGATGAACGTGTTCTTCAACCCAACAATAGTTTCAGAAATGACTCTGAGTATCTCCTCAGACATATGACTACCCCGAAGACAAATTGATCTCCTATTTGACTTGATGTGAAAATGGTATCTTGAAGGTCATGGTTCGCAAAATTTTCATTTTTCTGAAGCTCAGTTCTCCACTTTCCCCAGAGAGATTCAAATAAGAGTAAATTCAGAATGTGTCATGAAAACAGATGATGTAACAGGGAGAAGAAAGCCACTCCTCCTTGCTCCAAAGGAATACCTCCACAACACAGACTTCTCCTGGACCTAATTCAAAGCCCACTTAGAGTCTCAGATATTGACTTAACCCAATTTTGCTTGGATTTTGTCATATCCTGTCATGAACACTTGCAGCAGAGGCCTGTGGAGCTGCTGACTCATTTGCACCCAAATGACCAACAGGACATACTAACACTCTTCAAATCAACATGATGAGACTGATTGTTTCACATTTTGCTATACAACTGATGAAATAATGTTGTGACCCAGTGTCATGAGTTCATACCTAGGGTCTGGAAGAGAAAGAGTGACCATAGAAGCAATAGCCTGAAAGGCTGTGCCAGTAAAGAGAGCCCTAATGATGGTCTTGACCTACAAAAGGGAGGCAGTGTCAGAGTCAATAGAAGCAGAGAGATTCTGGGTCTGAAATAGCAGAATTAGCTTCTGAATTGGCAGAAAAAAATACAATACATTGAAAATTAAATTAAAATAGAGGAATCCAGACAAAGATGAATTTATAATTTCTATCACGAGAATTGCATAAATGAGAGAAAGACTGTCTGAGCCCACATAGCTTTATTCCAGCATTCACAAGCATCTGCATTAAGCACTAAGAATAGCAATACTATCTCATCCCTTCTCTTTGTTGTACATTACTAATGCTAAAAGAAAGAGGAAAAAGAATGAAAACAAGGTGTTCCTGTCCCTACTGTTTGTTAAAACATAAAAAAATATTCATTTTAAAAAGAAAACAATAGCCAAAAAGTGCTGTTTTACAATCAAATATGTTCACAATATCAATGAATAAAATGAAGAGTACAAAGCTGACCTGCCATCAGGAAGCCGCTCTGGTAAGATTCTCTCTGAAAATACCAATAACCTGGTTTTCATTTTCATTTGTTTGGGTTTTTTTCTGCACTCATCTTACCCTAGCTCACTGTAATTATCCCAATAACTTTTGCTTCAAATAAATGTCTTTGCTTCTGCTCTCTTCTTCTGATGACCTCTCAGGATTATTTGCACTCCATATTTTTATTTGTTTGATTTTTTTAAACTAATTTCTTTTTAAACATTAGCTGCATGCTACCCTGCCCTTTCACCTCGCTGGTGTGACCTCTTTCTCCTTCCATCTACCTGATATGTGTAGCTCAGGACTTGTTATCCCCATGATAGGTTTATTTATCACACTCTAATGATTCTTCTATCCATGCTGCACATCTCCAAGGCTGGTTCTCAGGGCAGAGGGCAAGAGGTTGCTGTGTAGCAATTTTTGTTTATTTTAAATCTCAGTAAACCACTTGAGCTGTAGAGGTGGGAAGAAGAAGCCTATGTCATCTGGGGTTTTTTGTTTGGTTGGTTTGGGTTTTTTAATTTATTTTAATTTTAATGGGAAAAATACACCTGCAGCCTGAGCTTCTCAGCGCAAATGAACCCTCCTAGCTGGAAACAACTTACTGGTTAAGAGAAAAAGAAATATGCAGCTACAAGATGTATTTTACCACAACTTTATGACTTGAGCAAACAAAAACATGTGACACATAGATCAAGGTAAGTAGCTATGCAGGCTCACATTGCAGTGGCCATGCTCTGGTGTGATGTATTCCAGGCACTGATAAATTCACAAGCCAATGCTTTATGCCCTTGGTCCTAAGATCATTCACATCAGGTACGTGCAGGATCAGCTTGGTCTCTGGGACTGAATCTGGTCTCGAAAGTGGGCTGCCTTTCTCTGTAATGAGCTGGAGAGCACAAACACTCTTGTGGTTTTAAGCTGACTGCAGAATCAGAGGTGGCAGCGTATCAGAAAGCCAGCTGGTGCACAGTTAGCCCATCAGTAGGTTTTGAGTAAATCAAAACTATCACACAAACACTCACCAAATTGATACTTTATATTGTGCAGCCACAGTGTACCTGGTTCAGTGCTGGAAGCTTTAAATGGATTTTCTATATCATCAAACTGGATATGTAAAGGTTTATTGGTGTAGTAGGAAGTGGTGACATGTCTTCAGTTTCATGCCAAAGTGACCTGTATCCTAACCAGAGAATGTTTTATAGATATCATCAGTAGCGGTGTAGTCTGTGTTGGGCAGAAGCAGCCAATATCTGTCATAAATCTCGTCAGAGAACAGCTCTTGTGGGTCAGTATACAAATAAAAATCATAAGAGGAGTAAAGACTGCAGAGATGAAAGGCAATTGGTAAAACATCTGTAGCATTCAAGGTCCTGGGAACTTTTCATCTATACAAGTTGAACAGCCCTTCATTTCACCTTCTAATAACCATAAGCCCATTAAAAATATATATCTATGTATTACCTCACCCCTAACCTTCCCCAAAACCAAATCTTTAATCAGCTACACCTCTAATGCAGAATCAGCAGCAGCAGCAATGAAGAATGACCCTGTAGCAGCAGCCTCAGTGAGGCAGGGATTTATTTTTCTTTTTTCCTATCTTTTTTTCTTTTTTTTTTCTTTGCAGCTCAAATTGTGCCTTTGAAACATCTTTAAGTACTGGAGCTTTGTCTTTTTCATTTCCTCCTCCTGTTCATGTATTTTCCAGATAGAGTCCCTGGAAAAACTGTTTTCATTGTTATTAGCAAGTCAGATGTTTCTACTCTTTCTTAAGGTATATATTATCCTCCTGGGCTGTGCTGCATTAAGTACAGACAGTACTTGGCACATATACTCCCTGTCCAAAAATGAAATCTCAAGGCACCACTGTAATGCAAGAAATAGTGAGAGTAGAAATGAACATCCTTTTTAAGAGCTCTTCTTATTCCAAAAATATCCCCCATATATAACATCTCAAAATTAGCTCTTAAATTCAGGGTGACCCAAAGACTGAAAGAGGAGCTGAAGGCAGAACTTAAGTCTGCTGCTTTAAAGTTTTATTGCCCTTTATTGGAAAAATTCATTCATTAGGCAACTGAATTTTATGTCTTTTGAATCAATGTTTTGCTGTAGTGTGAAAAGTCTTGGCTCCTAGAAATGTCAGCTTTGTGTTGTGGCACTGGGGAGGGTATGGACAAAGGCTTCGGCACAGCTCCACCAACCCACCTGAAATGTGACATGCGGCATCTTCCATGTCCTGCTTTGCCTGCCCCCAAAACTCTTGTCAAAGACCCTCATGCCTGAAACTACATGTCACTACAGACTACAAGAGAGACTGGAGATAAAGGACAAACTTCTTTCACCAGTTGGGAAAAAAAATAAAAAAAGCTGAGCCTTGACGGCATCTTCGAGATGAGAAAGCTGGTATACTAATGTCTTGCTATCCTGAAACAGATCTCAGTAAAAACCAACAAGCCTTACAGTACAAGTTTTGGTATTTTCTGTACAATCCTGCTCAACATTAGTTATAAATCTTATCAGGGGATAGGCTGTTTGTTCTCACACAAATAAAATAACAAATGGAGTGAAGATCGCAGAGAGCTGACAATCACCCGAGGCAATGCAACACTCAAGGCCCTTGGAATCAGAAAAACTTTTCAGCTCAAGAAGCTTAACAGCTCTTCATTTCTCTCTCAAGGAAGTTATGAGCCCATTAAAAATATATATCTTTATATTCCCTCCACCCAGAAGCCTTCCTCTTCCAACCAGCTGCGCCATTTAATGCAAGCTCAGCTGCAATGAGGAATAGTTCTGTAGAAGAACCCCAGGGAAAAAGCTTTTTCTTGCTTTCCTTCTTTTCTTTCTTTTTCAGACACAGTTGTGCATCTGAAATCTCTCCAAGCAGCTGGCACCTTGTCTTTTCTTTTTTTAATTTCCTCCTTTTTTGTGTTTCTAGGCAAGGTAGCTGGAAGAGAGGCTTTCATCTTCATTAGGGCCATACGTTTCTGCAGGTTCATTAGGCTCTTTTTGTTGTTGCTATTGGTGTGCAGTTGTCTGCAACAAGAAAAATAGCCTCAAACATCATTAGTCTGCTAAAGAAAATTTCACTGCTCCTTCCTGGGGCTTCGGGAATTTGTGCTGTGTTGAAACTTCAGCAAAATCAAGAATCTGACATCAGGCTTCTTCCTTTATTCTTTCTCATACACCTCATGACAGACATCCTCAGGGCCCAATCTTGCCTTTGCATAAACTGTGCTGTATAAATATAAGCCAGGGCAAAGCAAGACCCTGATGTTTTTCCAAGGCAGCAACACACCTGCAGTGATCACTCCCCGAGGCATGAGCTGACCCATTCATCATGAAGGGTGTTGACTCTACACATAAAAATGACAGCTTAAATGGTATTTAATGATATTACCTATTTCCCAGCTGATCATTTTAGCAGATTCATTCAGCCATGTGCAAGTTGGCAAAGCTTGGGGCGAAAGGCCACACCTGGCCATTCAGAAACAACCCCCTTGGTAGCTGAGTGCAGGTGAAATCAGGGTCCATTTGCTGAAGAGCTTTTCATCTCACATCAGCTATCAGGAGAGCCCCAGGACCCCGTTCTGCTGACCCTGTGGCTAATACACAGATACAGTGTGTGCAAGTTCCTTCTAATGGTTTTTGGCTTGCAATCCTCTCCTCAGCATCTGTCTTGCTTACATTTGAGGCCAGTATTTTTTCCTAATTTATAGACTAAATAAATTAATCCATGACCTCCCAACAGACATTCTGCTGTGCCCTGATGAACACCAGGGTTGTTTCTAGCTGAGTGAATTAAACAGCCTGGAAACCCCAAATGAGCATTTAGATTTTAGAGCCTGAATGTTGGTCCTCCAGAAATACTGGCCAGTGCATGAGATAAAAGACATGACCTTCCACACTTGGGGGCTAAGGATTCTGCTCTCAAGGATTCTCCTCTCTTAATCAACCTCCTAATCAATTGATCATATGTCAGTCAACCCCCAAAGTCAAATTTATGTAAACACTTTACACATCTAAATACTCTTTCCACTTTACCCACCTTTATAGATGACCTCAGCTCCCACTGGGCTCTAGTGGCTCTCTCCAGTACTTCTGCCTGTATGTGCACAAACACTGTCAGCTGTTTTAATCTCATCTGTCTGTTTTTAGCAGGGCCTAAAAGTCCCAAGGTTATCCTCTTCTAACATCTCTTCCATGGAAGGACCCATCAAATTTCTTGCAATAAACAACAGTTCATCCTCTGCTCACCTGACTGTTTCATATATCTTCTGCAAATGACCAGTCAAATGACAAGTTGCTGCCCTCCTAAACTTCTTAAAGTGCTTTCCAGAGACATGGTGGGCTCTGCAATGTGCTTAGCTTGCCATTGATCTCCACATACGTGGTATAAAGAAATAATCTTATCCATGCAATGAGAAATTGGCAGGGAGGATGTATTGTAAGCATATTTCATTAAGAAAAAAAAAGTCCTCAGTTGTAATTGCTCAAACTAGACAGGAAAACTAATTGAACATCATAACTGTGATAAGGCTCTGTACCTCATGACAGAGGCAGCACTGTTGGCTGAGCTTTATCTGGTGTTATGGCATATGGGTTACACAGAGAATTGTTTGCAGCCCTAGGAAACAGCCTGCAGCCTAGACAAGCTTCACATAAACTATGTGGATACTAATTGAACCTCCTTGAAAATAATAAGTGATTTTGAGAGATATAGACTGTATGAGGTTGCTGTAGCCAACTGTTTTCTCCTTGTGACTACATTTTTACCTTCCTCCTTAGCAAGAACTCTGCTGGCTGGTGTGAATACAAAATTTATGGCATCTCGAGTGAAACCAGGGGATTCAGTGAGAAAAAAATAAAATGTAATTTGACATGAAAATAACTCACAGAGAAGCCGCTTCGCTGAACGTAAATTAATTGTCATATTTAATGCATTATAAACCTGTGCTTGTTAATTTATGTCAAGTCCCCCCAAGATTTCCAGGCTGTTGCATCAGGCAGTTACTGCTTCCAAGATAGTTTGCTTTAACATTTAGGTCCAGCTTGGCTATAATCCATTAGAGTCTTACTGCTCAGTTACAAAAGAATCATTAGAACATTATTTCATCCCAAGGCATTGATAATAGATCGGTTCTTCGAGACCAAGGTTTCTGCAATGACTGACTGAATTTTAGCATAACTGTTTCAAAACTTCACAGCTTTGTTTTGAAAACCTTGAAACCTTTTGATATTGTGCTTTGGTTCACTTGGACCCCCATGACCCATCCCCAGCTCAATCATTTGTGCAGATGAATCACACAGAATATTCTGAGTTGGAAGGGACCCACAAGGATCATCGAGTCCAACTCTTAACACTGTCTCCCTGGTGGGAATCGAACCCAGGTCTCCCACACGCCAGGTGGGGACACTTACCACTGTACTAAAGTGGATGAAGACACTGTCTTCCCCCAGATCTGTCTCCTTTGACTCACAAACCATTGGCCAAGCCATTAAGTGCTTTATGACTATTTTCCCACCCAATTCTTATGAATGATTCCTAAACATTTATTACTGTCCAGAGTTTAAGATAAAAGATGAGGTGAGATGAATCTTTGGTCTGACTTTGCACAGTCCTCTTTTGAGCACAGCTTTGGTCCTCCTTGTAAATTGGTCTGCCCGCCTGTAACAGGGATGAGAGACAGGTTTCATAACAGTTGTATAAAGTCAACTTTCAGGACATAGTGAGTGAGGACCAGAAATCTGTTTTTCACACAAAAGGAATCAGATAATTCCTTCAGGATCATCTGGATACATGCTCCATGCTGTTTGCTGTGCTGCACGGGAGGCACGTTTTCCTTCAGACAAGGGCAGATCACAACAGGCAAAGGAAACCTCTGTTTTGAGCAAATTTAAAGACTATCCATGCATGCTTTAGAGGCAAAATTAATCCCCCTCCCCACCTCAAACCAATCAAACAGCAGTGTCGTAAATGTGGAGACATCAGAGTGCAACACCCCTCCCTGATTCTCTCCACACACCATACACAGACACAAAGTGTTTGTCTCCGGGTCAGTGGGAAAGTTAATTAGAAGAACGGAGTTTCTTGTGATGGAAGATGCCATCCTGTTATGATTCTGAGTCCTCTCTCTGCTTCTGATGAATTACAAATGACAGCGAGGGAAGTGAAGGACACCGCCAGTGACAGTTTGTCAGCCGCATTCACTCTGCGTACATTTTTTTGGTGGATAACTTTTTCCTTCTCTATTCATTTACACCACTCAATACAACTTCCTTCCTCCCTTCTGCCTCCTTTCCCTTTCCTTTTCTTTTCTTTTTCCAACAACAACTGGAAGGTGAAAAAGAGGGCAGCCCCTTTGAGCAGACCTTGTGAGCCACAGGGGAAGGGACTCAGATGGGGCAGTGCAGGAGACCTCTGGATGGGGCTTTCAGAAGTGATAACTGTGATGCTGAGCAAACAACATCTGATGGAGCAGGTGCGGGGCTGTTCGCTTGGTTGTCACTTGCCTCCAGTCAGACAGGCAGAAAAGGAACCCAGCAGTGAAATGTTTCTTATCAAGAGTTGCTGCTTCTTTCCTCCAGCCTATCTCTCTGTCAATCAAGAAGCCAGCAAGCAGACTGGAACAGGGCTTACTCATTCCTGGTTCTTTAATTCTTCTTTTTATTTTTGAAAGTTGTTCATCTACTGCTACTAAGTTCTTGCTTTTCTCAACGTGTGTTTTTAAGAGAGGTGGCTGCTATCATTCTAGTACATCATGGCTGTACAGCAACGCACTCTGCACAATGTGATTTCTCCAATCACAGTATTTTTTTCCTATTGAAAAATATACATCCACTAAATACTTGTTTCTTACCCTTAAAAAAAAGAGAAAGAGGAAAAAAATTAATGGATTTTGCAACTTGAAATATTTTTTAAAAATCTTTCTTTGAAGCTGGAAACACATTTCAGTGAATTTCAAAAGAAAATTCTGTTTTTGTTTTCATTCAAATAATTTCAAATGACAGATTAGTTTGGGAAGAAATAACTTACGAGTTGTGGAGATTTTCTCAGGGCAGCAAATGCTCTCTGAGTGATTGGAGTGTGCTGCTATTCTCCCAAGTGCTTCTCCTTGATAAAGCAGATAAAACACGCAGAGGCCCTAAGTCTTGATCTAGAAGCTAGAATAGGGATTTGAGCACTTATTTCAAAGGATGGAAAATTAAACAAATAGTAATAGAGAAGAGTATGTGTTCATGAATCAGATTATGATCATGCCTGAGTGAAGACAATTGGTTGTTAACTCCACTCCTATTAAAGTTCATATTCTGAAAGGCTACACAGCTGCTAAATAAAAGCTGAAATAGATTTCTGTGCTAACTTCAAGGTCATGTTTCTGCAGCATTATGGAATACATTAAAATGCTCAATTTATGCTGTGTAACTTGCTAAAAAATATAAATGTAGCTTATATTAAATAAACCTTTGCCAGGATCTCTTCTCTCTCATTTTGTCTCCTTTGACCTCTATATTTAATAGAAAATGTATTTCAATATGAGAAACTTTTCTTTATTATATTTGCTTTTTCCTCAGGGGAACTATCATTTTCACTAGGGAAAAAAAATTTAGAGAGATGTCCCTTTGTCCACAAAGTCTACTGACCTCAATCCAGCTATTTATTGTCCCTAGACTAAGGAGCAATTGTAAGAGCCCTGATTTCCTTTACCTATGGGTAGGCATGTACCATGTTGTGCACTAATAGTGTGGTTCCTTTACCTCCAGCCTAATCCAGCTTGGGGAGGGGAACTCTCACCATGCAGGGTTTGTGGGTTTGGAAAAAATCAGAATCAGGCACTGGAGTGTAAATGAAGATAATAGATGCAGTTTTTTGTTGTTAATGCCTGCTGCTGCGGGAATTGAAGGGAAATGCCCCTTAATCCATTAAGTTGTGCTAGAATCCTTTAGGGAATGATTTCACTGAGGAGAATGCAGCACCCTACTAAAAATGACCATATGGCTCTTAGGCTGGATTTGGATTACATCTGACCAGATTAGCCATCTCAGCTCCTGCCAAGGAAGATACATACAGCTTCAAAATTATATTGAGTAGTATGTCTGCTGAATCTGTGCTTCTTTCACAGTGCATGCATCAAAATCCTTGCAACTGAATGCCTCCCTGCATCCATTCCATGGGAACAAAGAACAAGGTTTGCCCTTTGAGGTAGGCTCAGACTGAAGTCTCAGGGTCAGCCACCCTGAGTTTGGGGAAGCTGAAGATCAGCTTCAGATCTCTCTGAATGCAACCAGAAGTTTCTCATGCCTTGTGAAACACCTGGCATTTAAACTTGTCCACATATTAATCCTCTGTCAAGGATGATGCTGTGGGGCAGGTCCAGAAAGATTCACAGATTCACAGATTCACAGATTATTGTGAGTTGGAAGGGACCCACAAGGATAATCGAGTCCAACTCTTAAACCACACCACTGCCTACCCGGCAGGAATCGAACCCTGGTCTCCCTCATGGCAAGCGGGGACACTCACCACTGTACTAAAGTGGATGGGCCAAAGCCCCTTGCCAGAGCACTGAGCACTGAGAGGGACAACCCAGAACCACAGGGCCCTGCCTGGAAATACGTAGCTTCTGTGAGCTGAAATGCCAAAATAATTATTTTACCCTTCTTGTAAAGTCGTCTATACAGAATCCTCTGCACAGAGACCAGCTCCCAACCATTGTTTGCTGCTTTCACCAAGATGGAATTTCACAGGACATGTGGGCTTTTCTACCAACAAACTGACTCTTGCTCTTTCTGCCACATGTATTGTACTAGTGACTTTCTTGGCTCTTGCAGACCTGACAGTGCAGCAGAGAGGCCTTTCTTCACCTCCTTGCTGCAACACTGGGGCTGCCTGGCAGCTCCATGTCCCACAGGTTTTACCCTGAGCTGCTCTGCCAAATGGTTTCACCTTTTGAAGAAGGAGAAGAAGCAATTTTCTGCAAATAGATTATGAATTTAAATATTTCCCTGAGCTTCTGTTCACAGGATTTCTAATGCACTGGGCATCAGCTTAGCCCTCTGATGAATCCAAGTCATTTTGCTAAAATGGCACCTTAGTATTGCAGATATATTGCCCCTCTACAGTTTCCCTGGTATATTTATTCAGTTTACTAGTCAAAACCAGTTTCATGCTACACTAAACCCAGCAGGGTCAACTCCTAACCTACAAAAATCAAGCTGTCTCTTTTCTCTCTGATTCATACATCATTATCAACCAAAGCTGGGTTTTAGAAAGCAGATTTTTATCCTGGAATGATTATTGTTGCTTCTGCCTGGGATATGGCAAGAAGAAAGACAAAGAGAGGAATGTGTGAGTTTACAATGGTTTGGTTCTGCAGATCTGGAAAAATAAGCAAGTGCAGTGTGGCTTGTCATATCCAGCGAGAGCACCACGTGGACAAGGTTTATGGGTATTTGTGGTGAGGCTGCAGATGTGGCTGTGGCTTCATACAGACATATAGAAACATATCAGCACAGAGAATCTGTAAGAGCTACATTAGGCAAAGGCCTGACTGCATGGAAGATGGATAGGAGAGAAAAGAAGGAAAGGAGTAATTTAGGCTTAAAGCTGAAAGAGTTTAGGTTTAGATTGGATATTAAGAAGAAATTATATACTGTGAGGGTGGTGAGGCACTGGAACAGGTTGCTCAGGGAAGTTGGGGACACCTCATGCCTGGAGGTGTTCGGGGCCAGGTTGGAGGGTGCTTTGAGCAAGCTGATCTAGTGGAAGGCAGCCCTACCCACAGCAGTGGGGTTGGAATGATATGGTCTTTAAGGCATCTTCCAATTCAAACCATTCTGTGGTTCTCTCATAGGCAGATCCTGCTCGGAGCTGTCAGACACTGAGCTTGCTCTGTGATGAGTGCAGAAAAGCAGGAATTGTATCTGGCTATCTATCTAAAAGTAAACAACCCACACCTACATTAATTCAAACAAGTTTGAATGCCTTTTATATTGAAAAGTCTTTTTTACACTGATTTTCTGCTGGCTCTCCTTGATTGTCTCCAATGGCAGCTCTAGGATCGTGGTGTGATCACTCCCTTGGGTATGGCAGTGAGCATTAGGACTATGCTTTGAAAGTGGCCAAAAGTCCGCAGCTTTTCTGGAGGATTGGGATGCCCAAAGGCCCAGGACATCTGGTTCCAGCAGTACCTGCAGAAGTGAGCACAGAAATAGGGGTGTGTGAGGGAGCTGAGACCAGAGACACGTACAGATCCCCGAGCAGACAGAGGCACTACGAACTGTCTGCAGGTGCAACTGAGACAGTCCCTCCTTGACTGACAAACCCAGCAAAGCCAAGCTTTCCAGCCTGAGATTAAAAAAACCCCTGAATGATCCCATGCTGTGCTAAGCAGGAGCTGAAACATCTCATCATCTGTGGAGCAGCAACAAGGGGAGGCTTGTAGCACATACACAGACACACAAACACTTATTAAAGTTTTGAAACCGTAATTAAAAGCATGCGTTTCCATTGCGCGGCCTACGCTGTGCTGCGGCCTCGGAGCTGTGCAAGTTCCCCCCTCTCCCCCTGCCCCGCTGCTCAGCAGCTCCACGACGCCTCATCTCCAGTTGTCAGTTTTACATATCGCTGTGTTTAACATGCAGCCAGCGCTCCTCACCTGCCTTTCACTGGAACAGAGCGTGGCCCCCCTGCTATTGATTAATTTGCGCTAATTAAAACCAGCAGTGTTTCTGCAGAAAAGAAAGATGTGTAAGTGTCAATAAATTATGGGAAATTTCACAGATTAAAAATTGCCAACTTCTGCTTGAAAATAACTAAACAAATGTTAATGGCTCTCTCCAAAGAGCCTAAATTCACTAGCAGGGCTGCATGAACGGGCTCCACTGCTCTTCTTCAATTTCAGTGACTTACAGGGTTACAAACTGAAAGACTTCTTTTTTTTTCAACATAGGTATTTCTGTTTTCCAAGATAATTTATGGATTTCCACTTGCTCTTCCTCGCCAGTGACTCAAACCGATTGGTTGAAACGAGATTTTAGTGCCAACAACATGACAACCCCACTAAAATCCCAAGCAAATTAACAGAAGAACTGTGGTGAGCCACCAAGCCAGCAGTGCTTGTTAGCAGCTGCTGGTACTAAACCTGCTGGAAAGCAGGTGCAATGAAGGAAACTGTAAATCCGGAACAAACAGCTGGGTACAAGCCTAGATTTTATGGCATGAAACTGGATTCAGGAACCTGAGGTAGGGGTAATTCAAAGCAAGATCAGATTTCTATTGCCTCAGAACTGTGGCACCGAAGAAGCAGGGAGCAGCACTGTGACAATTCTCTTGCACTTTCCTTTTCCTGTTCTGGTCCCTGTCCTGACTTCATTGCACCCAGTTTTCAATACAGAACCTTTCCTTGGTGCCTGGGAAGCCAATAGATTACAAATGCAGCTTAAGGAGATGCTGGTTAACAAGAAGGGCCATTCAGTCTCTGCAGCTCACCAGGGACTGATTATCCTCAGGGTTTATAGATGCACAGTGACTAAAATCCAAATGCACCGAAGTTTTGCAGCTTGCTGGCAGTTGAGGATGCAGAAAGCATCAGCAACAGGCTTTTCAGCAGGGACAGTGCATTTACTGACTTTCAAGTGGGAGGAGTGAATTCCCTGGACATGAGAAGTGTTATGAGGCCTGACACAATGCCAGCGAGGCTGAGAATGTGGGGGCTCAGCAGTGAGATGTGTGTGATCGTTACAGGGTTAGGTTTAATGACACCCTCACGTCCTTGATCTTTGGAGCTGTGTGAGGGAGCAGAGGGGAGGAAGAGCTTAAATGTCAGCTTTGCATTGAGGTGAGTGAATTTCCCAGCATTGGTGTTGGCCGGCCAGGATGAGGTTCTGTCCTGGTGGGAGCATCTCATCAGATATGCTGAGAACAGCACTGAGAAATCAGGAAGCTCCTGCCATTGGCTTGGTGGGATTAGTTAACTCTGGCATTGTCACTGCCTCCAATTAATTCTGCGGCTGCAGGCTGAGCCCTGCTGGGTTTTGGTGGGGAAGGACTGATAGGGTGGTGTGTGGAAGCTGCGTGGCAGCACAGGGACAGGAGTGTATATGGTGCTCAGCTGCACACATAGAAAGGGGAAATGCAACTGAATCACAGAATCACAGGGACGCACAAGGATCTTTGAGTCCAACTCTTGACACTACTGTGTTTAGACTGTGATGTCTGTCTAGATCATGCAATGGCTTGTAGCTGAGCTGGGAGGAAGAACAAAAGTCTTTGGCAAGTAAAGTCTTTGGGGCAACTCACAGGAAAGAAACTACAATGTCACAGTCGTTGAGTTTTGGGTGAGGCATTAAAACTTGATCTTTTGAAGTGAGCATGAAACTTCATGTTCAGTACAAAAGCACATGTTTTTTTTTTTCCCTGGAAAACACACACTTGAGAGACTGCTCAGTTTAAGTGAATTGTTTTAGGAGGAAGTGTAAAGAAGACATTTTGCAGCCTCTCCCCAAGTCACTATGGCAAAACTCTGCCCTCGATCCCAAGGCTTAAGTGATCATACTTCCCAAGACAGCAAGGTACTAGTAGAGCAGGAACAGGAGAAACGTCATGAAGGAGGCCTGGGGACAGCTCAAGTCTGAGGTAAAGGAGCAGCTTGGCCAGTTTGTACACTAGCACATCCTGAAAGGAGTTCAAGGTCCAAACCACATGGGCAGAAGACTGTATTAGAGATGAGCAAATTACGTGCTGAACAATTCAGTGGACGAGGAGACACTGGAGTGTATCCCTCAGATAGAACACCTGAGAAGGGGAATTGCAGGGGCTGACAATTGTCAGATGGGAAGTTCATGGGGCAATGGCATGAACTTGCACAGAACCTGCTGTCCAACACAATTAGTCCCTTGGGGGTCCTACATCCACTCGCAAAGATTTTAGACAAAAGAGAGAGCTGTGTCAGCATAAAACCCAGCTCCATTATGCATGGGCTGTTGGTTTCTCTTTATTGCCAGTTCTTCTGGATTCATAACAGGAAGCCTGGAAGCTGCACATCCCTAATGAAAAGCAGAAGATATTCATTATTAAATCTGAAATGTTCAAATGCAATTGGTTGTTAACAGATTTCAAGGTCTGTTTCAGCAATCTCCATTACAAACAACAGTGAAATGGCTTTGGCTAAGGTTGGTGATAGATGTGATTGTACCAAAACTTCCATTGAACTAGCTTTTTGCTCTCTCCAAGGCTTATGATTCACCTAAAGAGGCAACTTCTGCCCTAAGAGGCTGATAGTAGCATCTTAATATGCTCTCTCCTCTTGAATTTGGGTGGAAACTCAGTAGAAAATACTGGGTACATGACTGAGGCTTTTTGGTATCTTTTTCATTAGCCAGGCACTGAAGTGATAATGGAAGAACAATAACTTCTATTGCTGACTCAGGAAATTTACTTTACTTTTTTAAATGCCAGAGATAACTGTATTTAGAACCTGATGTGCAAGAACACAGGTTCTGTGTGCTTGGCCTTCATTTTTCCCTTCTATGCCCAGCACAATGCCAGGATCAGGCTCTGCTTCTTTCAGTGTTTCATGTTTGCAGACTCAAAGGTCCCTTCTCCATGGAAGTCAGAGACGCCTCAGCACCCATCAGACATACTCTTTATGACAGGAAAAACCTTCCCTTTCACTAAGTGGTCACTTGGAAACATATCTTCTCTGGACCTCTGCAACACCAACTCTCAAACTACTTAATGAAACCCAGGTTTTCTGCCAACTGTTGGTGATCTGCTGTAATTCACACTAAAGTTGGGTACTTACAAGGTATTCCAGTACCATGCCTTTAAGAGCAACTATATTACTGCAGTAAAATATGCCTAAGTATCAAACCACTCATGCTGAAAACAGACTGAGCTCAAGCTCAGGGAAGATAAAATGCAAATAAAAATCATTATTTACAATGTCTAACGGCATGTCACAGTGGCAAGTAAAGAACACAAGAAAAAGCTACTTTATCCAGTGACACAAGCATCAGATCTACGAAGTCTCTTTCCTTCTCAATGTATTTAATTTTCTCTCAGTTAGAACTATTGACTGGCTGGATCTGCAAAAAGGGCCTGGTGATGTGGCTTCTCCAAAAGTGGGACTTTGGAGGAAAACATAATGAGAATACTATTCTGACAGGCAAATCCAGAGAGCACCAACAGACAGTTTCAATATTCCCTTGTCTCTACATACTGGGATCTTTGTTCATAAAATGCCTCTTATTTTCAGCTAAAACAGTGCCTATTATCTCATCTCCAAATATCTCAGAACAATGTTTTTCAACAAAGCTGTAATCAAGAGTTCTGTACTTCTCCAGGCCTCATAGCTCTCTCTATTGCTGGAAAATTGGGGGTTGCTTTTCAAGTTGCAGACTGAAAGAAGCAGAGGATATATTTCTACTTATCCCAACAGGAATATTTTAGGCCTGAGTTTCATCAGGAGAAATACTTGGAGGCTTCTTAAAGTTTCAAAACACCTTCATTTATTCATCATGAAATTTATTTTCATGGTAAATCAGGAAAGTCAGTTTGTCTTTTAAATGTGCAGGAGAAGCCCTTATGGGCTGAGAGAGGAGGAGAGAGGCATGAAAGATGACTGCCTTGGGTCCACTGAGGAGATGTGAGCAAGTGCTGATGAGATGCTGAGCTGACCAAAAATTGGATGACCACATCAGGATGGCATTGGGCCAGAGCTAATACACCGTGCTGACAATCTGGGTTTATTTAGTTGCTCAGGCTCCATGCCATGGTACTGCAGTGAGTGTTGGTCAGCCTCAAGAGCCATCAGAATAAACCCACCTTAGTGGCGATGAGTCCTCCTGCAGCCCCTTTCTCCTTCCCACTACTCACTCAGTCTGAAAGGGATGAAGAAATGTGTCTCATTTTCCTCCCCATGTTCTCAGTGCCTGCCAGTGGACTTGAAAACTGTCCATCTTCCCATTTATGCTTTGCAGAACAGTTTGAACTTAATTTATAAGCAAATACAAGCACTTTCTTGTAATCAGAAACATGTCCCATCTTCCTCATCTTCTCAGCATCCAGCACAGTGCTCTAGTAGTCAGTACTCAACAGCTGCAGAGTAGTATGTGAGAGCTGGAGATTGGGTGTCCCTCAGCACCCATGAAACACATCCTGGTGGCCATGTGGAAATCTCCAGGTTTGCACTGGGAAGGGTACCTGGGGAGGATAGCTCAGCAAAGATTTAACCAAAACTCATGCTGACTAGATCTGGTTGCAATGTGCAACTCCCTGTAAAAATCATTAACAAAAGTCAAAAAATCATGTTTTTTTTCGTAAATTCAATATTTTAAAGGAAATTCAAACCCTGGAAGATCATATCCACAAGCAGAGACATTTCATATTACTAATAACATCCCTGTGGTATCTCGTACAAGTCAGATTTCAACCATTTCAGGCTCTCACTGTCTTTGTAGGTGAGACCTCCCGCTCACATTTCTTCTCTGAGAGTTTCCTCCCTCAGAGAGGGGAGGCAGTGCTCTGCCATGCCCACCACAGAGGAGGCAGCAGATTTAGGGCATTCAGTCTTTGGTGGGGGAAGAGAATGAGAATTGCTCTGACAAAATCCCCTGTGTGGCAGCATTGCCAAATCAAAGTATTTTAATAGAGACATAAATGCACACACACAGGGGATAGGATTTTTTTTTTTTTTGGCTGAAGTATTTAGGGTTTCAGTCAAAATGTTTTCATTTTTTAATATTTGTTTTTCAGAGGAATAATTGAAGTTTTTGCTGCAAAGCAGATACTTCACACAATAAACATGTCTTTTAAAAATAAAAAAAGCAGATTAGAGGGAAAAAACTCAACCATCTGTCTGGCTGAAGGACTACTAAAGAGGGAATACCAAGGGTTTATGTAGATTTTTTGCAACTCTTTGAGAATCATTAAAAACCAGAAGCTTTGACTCATATGGGAAAAGGTGAAGGACAAAGAAGGAAACGCAAAACAACAGGGTCAAATGAAACGCCACAGTCAAAATAGTTCTGAAATAACAATGAAAACTTTCAGTAGCCATTTTCTATCTTTCTAGTGTATTTTTCTACATGCAGCAAGGGGGTACTGCTGCCTCTCCTTGAAAAGAGAAAGAGCTGCTTTGCCACGTTGCTGTGGAAAAGTACTCTTCTCCATCAACACCTTCATTAAAATCAACTGGATTGTTTGTGCAGTGTGGTGCTTTCAAGAGTAAGAATCAGCATCTCCACCTGACCCAAAGAGCTCCATAGAAATTCTCTGTGCTGTCAAGCCATGGGCTGGTTTAGGTGTGCACGTTCCAGAGAGGAATAGCAGCAACTGGTGGCTTCTCCCTGTGGCTGACAGCCAGGGTGTTGATTATCATCACTCAAAGCAAAGGATCAGCTCATCAGGGGCTTGTTTCTCTGCACAGCTAAGGAGCTAAGTGCAATAGAGGTTAGCTTGATCCCAAGAAAAAATAGCCAAGCCTGCAGGCAACGTGGGCTCCACCTCACCTCTCCTCCCAGGGCGCCCCCCGCTCTTTTAGCATAAGCCCTTAGCTCTGGACCCAGAGGCAATGGGTAAAATATTGGTGGACCTCCTCCGCTCTCTCCATCAGGCAGCTTTATGTGGTTTAGCCCTTCCAAAAAAATAAAAAGAGAAGGGGGAATCACTAAACATTTTCTATTTCAAAACAGATTTCATCTTCCATAGAAAGTAATACTGCCTCCAGCCATGTGTAACTTATTTTTTATCCAACGGAGTATATGGGCTTATAACTAGATCCTGATAGGAACCCAGGTTTAAAACATTATTCACAGCAGGTTATTTGATCTTTATTTGCTGAATGCACTCAGCTGAATCCCTATCTCCAAACAATATGAGAAATAAAATGCTGGGCATGCTTCATTGGCCAGCCAGCTCATCTTGATTTGCAGAGACGACTACATCCCTCTCAGCAGTTTCAGAGATGTACCATATTGCAGGCCCGAAAATGCAGTTTTTCCTTCCTCTTCCCCCACCTAAATGCTTATCCTTTCTTGGTTTTCTCCTTGCCTCAATTAGGAGCTTAAAAAAACACTTCAGATCAACCTTTTCCTCTCCCTTCACTGTGAATTTTGGGAAGTTGTGCTTCCCATTGTGAATATTTGGGGATACTCATTCATAACCATTTGCCATCTACTCTTGTGCCGAAGGTCAAATGCTGAAGAGGTTCTTATGAAGCCACAGGGCTTTGTGATGATACTGGTCTCTTGAGGAAAGGTGGGTTGGAGGAGGCTGCAAGACTCCAGAAAAATTACTGATACTCATTTTATTAATGTAACTGTTGTGACACATCTGAGTGTTGACCTTGTCTCTGCCGCTCCAGTTTTGCTGCAGCTTCAAGCTGTGTCACAGTTAAAGGTGGACTTGGACATTGTGGGAGAACACTGGGACTGCTTCTTTCAAGAAAACCCTTGATGGCTACAAACTGGATTAATTACCAAGCAGAGTGGATAAAGCTTTGCTGCCCTGAAAGGGAAGCCAGAGCAGCTTGGGGACAGAGGCCAAGCTGCACACAAGGAGGTCAGGTTCTTCATTCTCTTTGACTTTTGATGAGATGTGCCTTTGAAAATCCTCTCTCAGATATCCGAAAATAAAAGTGTCCAGCTTCCAGGCCAGAGCTCATGCACAAAATATATTTCAGAAACTGCAGCATAGCGTGTTCTTCTGTGGCAAGGCTTTGGGACTGGTGAGGAAGTCCTTGGTGAACATCAGTGCAGCAGAATGGTGTTATTAAGCTGGCCAACATTCTACACTGCTATTGCAGATAGAGCAGGACAGGGCCGCTTCTCACATGAATATCTGTAGCTCTTACGTTCCCTTCCCTGGGATGTGTTTCAAATCCTATCTGTCCATCACAGCTACCTCCTCCTGCTTCCCTTACAAGTCATGTCAGGAGGCCATCCTGCTGCCAGGCAGTGTGTAGGTTATGCTCATTTTCCCTGGGAAAGGGCAGAGCAGTGTCACTGACCCAGCTGAATGTTCTTCACACAAACACAAATTAAAACCACCCCCTGTTGTCAGTAAGTGACCCGCTGTGCAGTGTGGAGGATTTGCCCCTGTCCTTGTTCCACTACAGCCTGGGAGTGTCACCGAGCGTGGACAGATGTGGCAGCAACCAGGACAGTTCAACATTGGCTCTGTGGTCTGAGGGCAAACACTCAGGTTCTTTGTTGTTCACTGAGGAAGAAGGGGGAGATCTGAGGCCGCGAGAATTAAATGTCTCACTTTTCTTTCCCAGTAATTAACCCTGGAAAAGAAACACACACCAAACAGTCAGGGAAGCAGCTTTGCACGGCTGGATTAGAGTCACAGTCTGCCTATCCCCTTGGGAACACTACTCTGCTATTAATAAAAAGATAAACAAGCCCTTTTATTTATTTATTTTGCCTTCTCTCCCCAAGCCCTTTGATTTTTCTTCTGCTTCAGGGAGCACTGCTCCCTTCCATCAGCTCGCGTAGGGAGTGTTCGCAGAGGGAGTGTTTGCTAGAGGCTGCTCTAGGAAAGACAAAAATGAAGGGTGAAGGGAGTGTGAGGAAGAGGAAAGTGGGTGAAAATTATTCTAACCATTTCTAGAAATCACATCACTTCCCAGGTCTGGCAGAAACGATGCCCTTCATTTATTCCTCTGGTGCTGATGCAGCTGCAGGCCTCATTCCCACAGGCTTCCTCTAACCCCAATGCCATCCCATCCTTGCAGGTACCTGTCTGTCCCTCTCCACCCCTGGGGGCAGCTGTCTGGAGTCCCTCACTGAGACAGAGACAGCTTGCTGGCTTCACTGGGTCCACGTGGGAATAGGGGCTGTCAGGCAGAGAATGTGGAGGGAGAGTTGCCCACTGAGGAAAACCTAATTGCTCAGTTTCAGTCAAGGGGATGTTTGTATCTGAACCATCAGTAGAGTGCAACATATCTCAGCAGTTCAAGAAAACACAGAGAGGAAAAGCACATCAGGCTATTTGCTTCAGAGGAGATTTTTGCCAATTCCGTGGACAGAAATGGGTATGGATTAAACTGTGGTATTTCTTCACTTTAGTCTGAATTTTAAACACTTGCCTTAAAATAATGCCTGAAAAATATTTCATGAATCTCCTGAATAAATGATTAAAACTATTTGCCGGGCTTCTTCACTTGATCCTTTGAAAGGAGAAAAGGCAGATTAAATGGGAGAGAAAACACAGAGCTAGTGTTGGGCTACATACACACCTGGACACTACTTCTGTGCGTATTTGGGGTAAAAATTTGCTTGCTGAAGAGATACAAAAGATTTGAAGAAGTTCAGAGCTTGGTGTTATGTACTGCTTATTGCTCCAGTGACACACAAAATTTGGTCGGTCATCAGCATAGAAGTACCCACAACACGAGTTGTCTCAGTGCTCTGTTGAGATGCCTCAATGCTGCTGTGAGATCACTCAGCACCGATCATGTCCTCTTGCCAAGCCTGGGTGCCAGCCTGGTGTGCTTTTTGCTGGTGAGAGCAGAGTTGCAGAGCAGTGAGGAATGGAATGGAGAAATGGGAAACCGAACTGCCAGGGGACTGCAGGAGCACATAAGTCGCAGGAAGGAAAATCCCAGGGTCTTCACACAGACACAAGGCCGGGCACAGGCTTTCTCAGGGACCTTTTTCTCCTGAACTGTCACTCTAGTATTTCTGTCAGGGCGTTGATTTTTCTTCAAAAGTTTTGCAAATAAAAGCTGCCTTTTCTCTCAGCAAGCATGGAGCAAGGAAGTGAGAGCAGAGGCCGATCCTGCCGTCAGGGTGTTAATGGCCACATTAGCTGAAAGGGGGCAGCCAAAGCAGGATGTGTAAAACCCCACCCAGGCTGCCCTTTAATTTGCTGTTACATGGAGTGGAAGATTTGAAAGCGTATTTCTGGGTAATTAATTCGAAGAGTGATTCTAATGGCTAATGTTGTCAGTTTTGACTGCAAGGGAGGTCTGGGGCTGGCGCAGGCAGTGAAGGGAAAGGAAAATGCTTGGAGGTCATAGGCAGATGTTAAAATATTTTGACAGCCTACATCCAAGAGGCTAACTTAATGAAAGCCTTTGGCCAGCACCTTCCAAAAGGTCTGAAACTGAATCCATTTATTTTTCTCCAGTGCAGCCTGCATGGCTTGGACTGTGGCTTGTCCATAAATCACCATTCTCCGTTTGGTCAGCAACGTCATCAATCATTCTTAGTGCCCACCAGCCTGCTTTCCGTGCCACTGCAGAAACACCAATAAGAGGGATTTGGGGTCTCTTGGATTTAACTCCTGAATTTTCAGTGACACACAGGGTAAACTCTGCCTTTATCTCTACTGATTATTAAAGCCAGTGCCACAAAAGTCTTGCACCTATGTATGGACAAATACCTGCTCCATGGTGCTGGGAAATGAAATTAGGAAGCTCTATTCCTGGTGTTATTGTCTCTGGCTGCTTGGAAGGATTTAATCAAACCACTGCAGCTTTGCTGATGAGGATATCCGCAGCCTAGAAGTTTGGTTTGTCCTGCACTCCATATCCCTGTGGTATTTGCTAAACTCGTCCAGCCTATGCCAGCAGGCTTGGAGTCGAGTGCAGCATTTGCAAAGGATTTACTTGGACCATTCTACTGAGGATTTTCAAAAGATTTGGTTATGAAGCTGGAAAGGCACAGCTCCTGGCAGTTATGTTCACAGGCTTTCACCACTTTCTTTTTTTCTTTGTGCTACAGAGAGCATTTGGAGTAAAGACACAGGGAATAAAAACATGTGAATGTGGAAAATAACTAGGAGGATATTTCGGTTTAGTTTAAATTTTGAAACAAGGTTTGGGTCAAATCTGCTTCCTTTGACCTCCTTTTCCTGTTTCCAGGTATTAATTCAGTTCCTGCTATGTAGCAGCTCATCATTTCAGGATCTACCATTGCTGCACTTCTTGTAACAGAGTGTGTTGATAAATTAATACTACTGTAATTTCCAGTTCCAAACTTTTGTGCGGGACTGTAGTGCATGGAAAAACCTTTTTTCAGCCCAGCCCCGGTGACTGCATTTCAAAATAGGTGAAAGGATGCCCTGTGCCTGTAACCCTTGAGGATAAAGTCACAGAAGTTGATTAGACCAAAGCTGGCAAATTTCCACCCCAATTCACTAAATTTGTTTTCTTCAACTCTCTAAAAAGCACAAAAGACATCTGTATGCAGACATGGACATCTACAGAATTGCGGGTGTCAATATGTATGGTACAGGCCAACACAGAATTTAAAGCAAAGTCTCACCAGCCTGAGGCTACTGGACTTTATACTGAAAATCAGGCTTGTGGATGGTGGTAGAAGACAACCTCTTCCTTTTCATATGTGCTTGGGAGCTGATGTATCACTAAAACACAAGCATGGCACCAGAGATGTGCAAATCTGTCTACCAAGCAGATGCAAAACTGCACCCTCGGTTTGTATGCAGACATTGTCACTCCAGAGATTAATTAGGTAAATGATTCCCCCACTGGCTGATCAGGTGTATGTGGACATGCACCTGGACTTACTGCAGGGCTAAATTAAGGAAAAGTCTTCTGAGTCCAAAACTGTCTAGGACTTCTGGTCTTTTTCCCTTTCACCCCTCTTGTGGGCAGGGAGGACACTGTGTCAGGGTGTGCAGCACATCCAGCCTCAAAAGCCATGAGGGCTGCTCTTCCCTCCTGCTCTGCTGCCGCTGAGGTCCATGCAGATATTGCCTCCAGCAGCCCTTGCCAGCCCCCTTGATACTTTGGAGACCAGTGCTGCATGAGCAATAAGACTGTTGATGCTTGGGAGAGGGTGACAACAACTCTGGTCTCTCCTGGACTGTGCCCAGCTCTCGTAGGTAATAAAAAGGAGAAATTGCTTTATAGCACTTTATTATGAAAAAACACGGGGCAGCAGGGAAGGGCTTTCCCCTCCATGTTCCTCCTTATCCACTTCTGCAAAGCCAGAGAAAACTTCCTTTGCTGAATGAGGGTGTGAAAGTACATGGCAGGTTTTCCAAGCATCCATTAAGCACATCAAATACATTCAGGACTTCCGTGTTAACGCACATCCAAACTTTCCATGGCAATGGTGTGAATGCAGATACTATCAAGCAGAAGCACTCGGGATCAGAGGGAGGCTACCAAAGCTAGGTTTTACTGATCGGGGAGAGCAGGGTGAGAAAGTCAGGTCTGATTCATTGCAGCCCCCAAATACCTCTGGGGTTTTGCCTTGTACTGCAAGTCTCCTGGATTTGCTCGTTTCTGTGAGATTTCTTTCATCTTGGGTAGTAATTGCTCACAGCATCAGCTCCTGAGTGATGTGAGTTGTGTTACAGCTGAGGGCTGGGGAGCATATCCTCTCACGGCGAACAGGAGTCAAAGACCAGACTGAAGAAATCAGATCAAAGGTGCAGACAGTTACTCCCAGAGCACCAAAATCACCCAAGTAGCCAGTGGGGGGTGGATCATGTGTGTGTAGAGACTGGTATTTAATCCCAGTACAACACTAAATGATTAGCATAAGGGTGAGAGCACTTAGTAGCAGCATTTCAGAACAACTTTTAAATGTTGTTTCCTCACTACAGCTTTTTAAATATTTCAGCAGAGGCCACTGGTGTCTTTATGTTCTTTTTTCCTTTGGAGAAACTGAGGCACATCACATGACTTGGGTGATCTGGAAAAGGGCTAGAATCCATATTTTCCCAATCCTGAATCCCCAAAACTGGGGAATTTCTAGCTACTTGTGGGCAGGCAGGTGAGAGAGGATAGGTAACAGCAAAAGAATGCAGCATGGCTGTTAGCACCAATGCCTTCAGAAATAACCCTTTATCCTGGTGTCTGACAGAGCAGTCCTCCTCACTCATTGCTGTGTTTGCTTAAAACCATTGCCCTTAAACTTCCACCAGTGCTGAAATTAATGTACTGCCCTTTGCCACCTCGAGAGAGATTGTGCTGCAGAAAACTGTGCTGGGCTGATTCCTGTCAGATTGTATAATCAGAGACAGGAAAACTTGGGAAGTAGCTCTTAGGAGGTACCGCTTGGGCTGAGAGCAACTTCTTTTTATGTTTGAAAAATACAGTGGTTTTCTACTTAGGAAGGAGAAAGTTATGCCTGCAAAACTTCTACAACTTGAAAATTACTTCAGACTTTCTGTGAAATCACCACACTTTCACTGACAAGAGGATAAAATACCAGATATCTGCCCAGAATGAGCCAAAAAAGAGAGAGAAAAAGGCATCTCCACCACAACAGCATAGAGATGCTTTAGAAAGAGTCAAAGTTTTACTTCAACTGGAGGATGGATAAAACACTGGTGTTGTCCACGATCCTAAGAGCAGCTCCTAACCTATGGTTAGAATGATTCATCTGTCTTTCTCCTACACACCCTCCACACTAGTAGGGATGCGTTTGTCAGCCAGGGTTTGTCAGACCAGCTCTGAGCCAGATCAAAGCAGATGCGGCTGAGCTGCCTGTTGCCCCCTCCTGAGACTTGCCTAGGAAAGCACGTGGTGGTTTTGGCTGATGTAAAGAGGTCTGTGGTGCCTGTGGAGCAGAGGAACGAGACTGTTGCAGTGGCACAATTAGTCCAGCAACTGGAATAAAGCCCAGAGCTGAAATGCAAAGGGACCTTATCTTCATAAGCGTCTGATCTTAACTCTGTGCCACAAAAACATCAAATCCCAAACTTGTTGTTGTTCAGTCGTGGTAGCAGTGAGATTGCTTGAGCAACATTCCCTTTTTGGTATGATGAGGAGTGCAAGGGACAGAGCATGGGAAACCACATCTGCATGAGGGACTTACACTGCAGGCCATGTGCTAAAACTGGTCATTGGGGAGTGGATGAACAAGCTGCAGGTCAGGAATGAGGTTCCTGGAACAGCTTTGCCAAGGACTGAGAATGGGAAAACGGTGGAGCATGGATTGGCATTATGCCATGCTGGCAAAGCTCTCTGGAGTGCTGGGGAATGGAGAAGCAGAGAATGATTTTGGCCAGGTTTCAGCATCCGCTAGAAGTAGTGTGCATGTGTGAGGGCTGGATAACTGAGGCTTTGGCAGGTGGAGGGATAAAAAGTGGCTTTTCTTTTATGTTAAAAACCTAAAATTTCATGAGGGAAAAATATGCATGAGACAAATTAAACCAGAGCACTTGCAGGAGTAACGGCTTAAATCCCTGTGGAAAAAAAAAAAAACAACAACCCAGCATTAGGGGCTAACTTGAAATGCCACATGTGTGCTGAAACAAATAATTCAGAATGTTTGACCCTTATTTCGGTAAAACTCTCTTTGAAGATTCATTCCTAAATGGAAAATGTCATTTTGAAACAATAAAGTTTTCCTTAAAAATAACTTCAAAATGAAATATTGCAACATTTCCAAATATTTATTTCTCTTTGAAGGGGTTGAAATGCAGCGTGTCACAAATGCCTACAGCTTTGCCCTGCTCTTTTTATTCAACCTAAATTATTTTCTCACTGTAACCTGAGCAGTTTTAGCTCCCTTTAAGTTTTGTTTGTTGGGATGAATTTACAACGTACTGAAAGAATATTTTTCAATTTTACTTTAGTCTGAGGTAAATTAGAAAAGCTGTTTTGGACAAGGAAATACTCAATTTTATTCCTGCTGTTAAAACTGCTGATGGACTCCATTAACAATGCATCACTTTCATAAGACATGGGCTCACCTGAAAGTGCATAAAAGAGAAGACCTGAAAACAGAGCTGAGAAATAAGAAAAAAATTAACCACACAAAAAGGCTACTTACATTTATGGGATTTTTTAAAATAACATTTAGACGGAAAACTGATTCCCCATTTTTGTCTGTGCTGGTGCTTTTTCTCAGCCTATCTCAAATTTCAGGAATTAAGAGGAGAAAAAAAAGTCTTGCATTGCACTATACATGCCAAAGAAATGCAATACAATCTGACTTCACTTCTTTCTCTCATGCCTGAATGTGCACATTTTTGCTTACAAAAGGAAAGACACAAAAGAATTGTAAGAAAAGGAATCAGATGGTGCCGCCCGATACTGTTTCACAGCTAAAATGTGAAAACAAGACCAGCGTCTTCTGCTGACACTCAGGTCTCAAAAAAAGGGTTATTATTCCTTTTAAAGGGAGTTCTCTTAAAGGGAAATTGTGCAATTGCCACCCGCTGCCAAGAGCCCTGCCAATGTGAGGAAGGCTGCAGAGGCAGGGTAACTTTTGCCCAGCTCACCCATCACTTCTCCTGCCGGGAGATCCAAATTCATCTCACCTGCAGCTCCTGAGTACAGGCCCATCTTCAGGGAGACAGAGCAAGACAGCACATGATGGGCTGCAAAGCCTGTACCAGGACCTTTGTTGCCATCAAATCCCAATAATGAGGAAAACAACTGGTGTTTTGTGGCTTGCAATTATTATATACATATACATAATTTCACCTCCTCCTGTATCCAAGTTTCTGGTTATGCAGCATAGTGTATAAGCACAAATAGATTCACCCCCTCCCTACCACAGCTATAGCTCCTTTCAATAGTTTCCAAGGGAGCAAATCCCTCATGTGGCACTTCAGGGAAGGCTTATTTCCTCTTTCTCCCTTGCTATTCCCTCTTTTGGCTTCCAGAATTTAGTGACTCTCTACTTTGCTCGGGTCAAGGTGAAGGCCGAGAGAAACTGTGGTCTTAAAATCATCTAGTCTGAATGCTTCGTGCCTTTTTTCACATGCTGGCAGAATAACATCTTAGCACAAGTGGAAGGAGGCACACTTGGGAATGATTGTGGGTTTTAGGTTCTGTCTTGGCAAACAGCCACTTGCAGCACTTAGTGTCTGCCACATTGGAAAAACCTTCTTCAGTTCCCCATATCCAAACTAACACCAGCCTTGCAGTCTGGTTCAGCTAACGGGACCTGGCATTGCAGGGTCTTCTGTGGTTTCTGTCATGGTTAAGTCTCATCCTCCTGGCTTTCATCCTCAAATCTCAAGAAGTTGAAACAAAGGAGAACCTTCTTCAGAATGTTCCTAGCCACAAGGGGCAGGTCCCACACCCAGGCCAATGGAGCAGCTGCTCCTTCACTTTACAGACCCAGCTACAGATCATGGAACACCATGGTACATCACTACCTGCCGACACAGCCCCCCTGAAGCCAAGTGCCAAGCTGTAGCATAATCTCAGCTGCCATCAAGAGGAACCTGGTATACAGCATTTTTTTCTGCTTTATATCATCTTCCCAGTTTGCAGCTTTCAGCGGGCTTCAGGAAAATCAGGGTCTGACTTGCCTCATAAGCCTTGCACTCTCTCAGCTGAAAGGGAGCCCATCCCTCACACTCATTCATCTAGCAAAGGCACAATATCCTAATGAATCCAGAAAACTTGAAGTTTTGACTTTGCTCGTCACCACTGATATGGTTTATAAATCTTGGTGAGTTACAGGTCTTATCTGAGAAACAGGATGCATTTGAATGGTTACTTCTAACCACTTCCATAAGCCCTCAGATGAAAACCTGTCAATGAAAACATCTCGATGAATAGGGCTTTATGCAGCTTGTGGTTATCTGAATAATCCTTAATACCAGCTCCCTCTTCCTGCCTGATTTCTGCTGTGGTTAAGAAGCCTAAAGTAGTAAGATTAAGAAACCTAAAGTAGCAAGAAATATGCCCTAAAGCAGTCAGCTAAGAACCCTAACTTAATGGGAACATCTGCAAAGGACTGAGCTAGAAAATTAGCTTTACAATATTGGCTGCTGTGTCTCAAAACATAAAGAGATTGCTCCCAGACACGAGGTAGCAAGAAGGAGCAAAACCAGAATATCCTAGTGCCCCAGCTTGTAGGGCAAAACCCCATCACAGTTTCAGACAGGGAGATTAGCACTATCCTGAATTTGCTCTAACATGCTATGAAGCAGGTCTTGCTTTCCCCTGTCCCAGCAGGCCTGTGAAACCTAGCAAAGTACCCCAGAGCCACCTGTCACCACTGTAAACACAGCCTGACCAGAAGAAAGGAACCAATCCTGAAAGGCTCCTCTAGAACAAGCACCAGCAGGACCACCACCCTCCCTTTCCACAGGGATAGACTCCCAACCAGCAACCTGGCCTCCTGCCTTTTCCCTTTTATTAACTGGATCAAGGTCTGAAAGCTCATTGAACACAGCTGGGGGCATCCCACCAACCCTGAGCCCTACCTCCTCTGCTCTTCCTTCTCCCACAAAGCCAGAAAAACAGTATGAAGCAAAAGACACACAAGTGAAATTGCTTGAACTTTTTGATGTAGAATGCCCATTGTAGTAGTAGCTTGCCATGGTGAAGTAGGATTATCTGAAAATACAGAACAGAGGAAAATCCTATCCTGAAGTTCAGAAGGGCAAGAGTTACACCAGCAATACAAAAAAACATTTATTTGCCCAGATGGTGCCTTGAACATAAACTATCAAAGTCATTACTCAGACTTTATTATCAGGGTTATGTTTTCTTTATTCCTTTTAATATTCCATATGCTGGTCATATAATACATTTCTTTGTATTCCTCTTCCCTTTTATTCTCTTTGTTTGTTCCATTCATGACTTATCACCTTCTGGTGGCAATTTAATTATTGGATCTATATTATTGGTATCTTTTTTTTTTTTAGACTATAGTAAAAAAATTCAGAACAAAACACTGCAGGTAATTCAATTTCCATCAGTGAAGAAGGAAGTTGGATGCATTCAATGAAAGGGAGGAGAGTACCTGGCTATAACATTTTTAATAAAAATATAATAGCACTTTGTACTTTTTAGCATCTTCTATTCAGAGAGCCTTGTGGCTTCATAATCATTAATATTGCTTAACTTTTCCATTGCATTTTCATCTTTAGCTTTCACAGCGTTTTCTGAAGGTGAATCAGTATTAGCTTCTCTATTTTCCACACAGGGAAAAAATGTGAAAGCCAATGCAATCCAGACTGCCAGGGCTACCACTGGGATGAGATCCCAGGAGTCCCGGAACCCCACCCTGAACCCCATTCCATTGGACTGTGCTGTGCCTCAATATGAAGTGCTGCTCATCACTTTCCCACAGCCCCATCATCTTCCTACATACCCTTCGGTTGCTCACAAAAGTTGAGCCCATTACTGTTCACTCTTGTGTCTGCTTTTGTGCATTCTGCCTTCTCCAAGCTAAATTATACTGTGTATTTCTCCAGGCAGGACCTGAACTCTCTCTGGGGTGGGAAAGCTTCAGAAGTGCTGGCTGCAATAGGACACAAAAGCAACTCAAACCCAGGAGCCCTGTGAAGACTCCCTGAAATGTCTCAGTTTGCTCCTTAGCCACCTGGGACAAATTTCTGGGTTTGTATCTTGTCTGAAAAGTCAGTTTCTCTAGAATCAAAGAATCCCACATTTCATTGACCAAATCCTCAGTGACTTGAAGGAGATGAGCAGAGAATAATAGTTGCTGTGCAGTACAAGGCACTAAGCCATTAAGTTGCATTTTACGCATTAAAGGAGTGAAACAGTTCTTCATTTCATGTGGAGATGAGCTTCAGAAAAGAGGATACTGTGGATCCTGAAAGTTTATAAGGATGCAAAAGATTTAAGAGCTGTGAAGTACAGAGGTTCCACCTTGGGCTCAGAGACTCCCTGAACAAACAATCTGGTGCAGTGTTTGAAGGAGGGTGATCCTATGACATCTATCCTGTCCCATTGGCTTCAGCTGCTAGCCAGCACCAGGAGCGGGATGCTGAGCTCACATTGCACTTCTCAGCAAGCACCAGAGCAGGCAGCCTGGAGAGAAAGGGAGTTGTCTGATAGCCCAGACGTTCCATTGTTTGCACCACATCTCTGTGATGTGAAGCCTATGTCTCATGACATTCTGTTTGGAGAAACTCTGTAAGCAAGGAAAAATCTACCTTTTGCAGGAATGTCCCTGTGTCTGTGTAGTGGCTCTCTGACTTTTCCACAGGTAGAAGGATCCTTTGGATAGGGCCTATGGAACTATATCCTGAGCAGGATAAATTTATTATGTTATCCATTCTTTTCAATTTCCTTTCTTCATAGTAAAACTCGAAACTAGTCTCTTAATAATGTCTCCAAATAATGTACATGGTACTTCAAACTGGCTTTTTTGCCACCTCTAACTTCTTCCTAAAATAGGTAAGATCTTGCTTTTCCTATTCACAAAGACGGTGGTGCTCCTGAGGCTCCAAACACAGCAGTCAGAATTGCAGATGTTATTTTCTGATCATAGCGTTTAGAGAAAGAGTATTCTTTATTCTGCTTCATCTCTAACTATCAGCCAGTCTTCTTTTTCTGTAGATCAGGCTTTCACGGCTTATTTTATTTGTTTGTTTGTGCACTAGTTTCTTAGGGTCAGAAATTGTTCAGAACACAATGGAGAATAAGAAATCACCCTTTCTTTCCCTTTTGCTTTTTATATGAAAACACTGAAACATTTCCAGTTCCAAAATTATCACTCAAACTCAAAACGCTCACAAAAATGATGTGGGGAGAAATTCAGAAAAACCCCAACAGAAACACATTCATGGGACTAGCATGTGTGAAGCAGACTACTTTTTTTTTTTTTAATACTAAGGAATTATTGTATCTGCGAGCCAAAACAACAGCACTCCCTCATGCCAACTCCAGCTGTTCCTCCCTTGTAAAATTTATGAGCTGTTTTCAAGAGCTTGATTAGATCTTGTGATGGAGCTTCAGTGTAGCCATGAAGATATTTTTAATTGCTGTGATGTTGTCAGGTTTCCCTGTGACATAAAGCGTGCTGTTAGTTGGCTGATGAGAAAGCAAACTCTTTGAGATCCCACCCTGCCGTGTCACCAAGCTGAAATGAGAAGTCCAGCCAGACTTCAGATGTACTTCAAATCCTTGCTGGAAACACTGGCAAACAGGCTGACAAAGGCAAGCTGAAATAGTTTTAAACAAGCAAGTACATTAGTGGTAGATTTTGGTATCTTCCCAATAGGATCCTGGCATCAGTCCAAAACATCTGGCCTCACTATCTTTAGGCTCTGATGTAAAAGTGACATCCCTGAGCATGTTTTGCCGTTAGAAATCTTCTAGCAGGTATCGTGAAAGTAAAGATTTTATGTCACCTAATCAGTATTCAGACTTCATAATTATAATTTTATGTCTGTTTCTTCCCTAAGGAAAGACTCAAATATTTAGAAAATCCTACAAAAGATCATGGCTTTTCTATAGACAGAACATGCAGCAACATCATTGGTCCTGGACAGGTTGTCCAAAACAACTGAAGTTAAGGCTAGATTTTGCCAGGTTCAGCTAGCTGGAGGCTATTAGCTCAAGTACTCCACCCTCCCTACATGCTTCAAGCCATCAGAAATAGAGAAAGAGGCACATATGACATGAATTATGCAGCCACTAACAAGGCTTGTGTCATTTCTGAGCTTGTGGTTTTACATATTTTCATGCCACAGAGATCTCAAACCTCTAAGCATCTCTGGACTTATAAGACAAAAACCTTAAAATGTCTGCCAAGGACTTATAATAAAAGACATAAAAACTTAAAAGAGAAAATTGGAAAAGCTGTGGTATTATTAATTGCTACCTTTTAAACAAAACTGTCTGTAGTATTAGGACCTTTTGTGACTTGACATTTGTAGACTTGGTAAATTAGAGCCATAAAAGAAATTGGCCTCTTCAGACACAGGTAAAATCAGGTGTAATACCAAGGGTTACTAGTTAGTTCATGGTCCTTCAGCATGTTGAAGATTAAAAACCCTGAGGCCTGTGCTTCCATCCCCAGACTGGCTTATTAGGAGTCATCCCCATGTGAAGCACAAGCTGCCCTGGCTGTCCTGGGGAGCAAGCTATTCTGTTAGTTACCTGGTCAAAGGACTCAGACAGCAAGCAGGAAAATCGTGGCTTTATCCTCTCTTCTCCTTTTAGATGATTTACATCCGTAAGAGTGCAAGGAGCAATCAGCCCCTCTCTCTTGCCTGTCAAACCATAAAGCATCTAATCCAAATCACTGTTAATATTTCATTCGAGTTCAGTAGACTTTGGAGCCAGCCCCAGGCTCAGACTTAGCATGTCTTTCTGGAAGCTCAGTATCTGATTATTATTAAGATGTGAGAGGCTCCTGTGAAGCAGAAGCCTTAGGATTCCTGTCAAAACGAGACTTGAAGCAACAAAAAGAAGGAAAACTGAATCCTCTGGGCTGCATCTTGCCCTACACTCAGGAAACTCAGCACTGCTCCAGGAACAGAAAGGGGATATGGAAGGATGTTCTCAGGTGAATGGAGATATTTCAGCGCAATATCATGTAGTCTGCAGTTCTCAGTGCAAGCAGGGATAAGCTCTGACTCTGTGCATATCCTCTGGATGCTTTGCATTTGTTCTGATCCATGGTGGTGGCGGAACATCCTGTGCTCTGCCTCCTTATTTAGACAACACAAGGCATAAGGGAGTCATTGGCATCAGGTGGTGGAAGCCGTTTTTACACTTTTTCACACTATTTGTAACTTGGCTTGACCTAGGGAAATACCTGAAGGCATAGGAAACACATTAGAAGACTCCTAACCACCTCCTTTTTTGGTCTCCAACCTCTCACACTGTGAAAAGGTACTGGCAAGACAAATGTTGTCTCAAACATCAGAATACCTCATGCTGTTTGGGATTACACAATGTTTCCTTTACCCTTCCCAACAACTGGAGCTCCCTCAGTTCTCATTGACGCTTGGAATTATTCCTCATTGGTGGTCAGGTGGTTTCCCACTGCTGTTGGTAAGATCAACAGGTAAGTCCAACAGCTCCAGGCCAAATGGTAGCACATCTTGTAGAAATGTCGTATTTTGGAGAATGAATAACAGGTTACAGAGTGCATGTGTGTTTCCAAAACTTTATTTTTTATTAGCTTTTATTGCTATAACTTGGTACGTATAACTGAATAAAGAAATGCAGCATCCTAGAAAATTCAGTTTGGACTGCTGATTAGAAGTTTGACCACTGCACTACTAAGGTCTATCCATAGCTCTATGGTCTTTTAGTGCCAATTTTGAGTTTGCCAAAAGGTGGTGTGAGCAGTTTTGGAGTTTGTAATGAGTGGTGGCATGGGAACTTAACGTAACACGGATCCTTCCTAAAATAATAATTTATCGTATCATGGTGATCGGAAGCAATGACTCTTGTCTTTATATAAACCCATCAAAAAATCCAGTAGTATCCTCAGAAAAGGCTGGAAGAAACACATGAAGAATTTGCTTCAGCCTAATGAAGCCACATTAGTGGGATATCAAAATGTAACCCTCATGCCATGATCATTTTATCCCCAGGAGGACGACAAATTCTGCATGTGCTCAGCCAAAGAGGCAGAGCTCTCCCACTGGCACTCTTTGAGTTACACAGGTGGGTGGCAAAGCAAGGAGCAGAGAGCCAGGGCTGTCTTTCCTCTGAAAGAAGGATTAACAAAGAGTCTGTCAGTAGAAGCCTGGGAGTGAGAGATCCCCATAATGGCAGAGCAGTGAATAGCATGTGTTTAAAGAGCCCATAATCCTATATTTACACAACAGTCCTTAATGGCTCGTTCAGAGCCATTGCAAAGAACCAAGTAAATAGTGTGGTTAGAAAGTCTATTACTTTATATTTACTCACTAGACCGTCTGCTGTGGGAGCTGTGAATGTCATGGAGAGCTAAAAGGAGCATTCTTTTGAATTTTTTTATTATTTTTTCTTTTGGCTATGAAAAGCTAACTAATAATGATACTGAAAACCACTTTCAATGGGAACTATACTTTCACTTTGCACCAGTGGAGAGCAACCATTAGCACACTTTGTCAAGGAAAGGGATGCATTTATCATCACCTGGAGTCTTTTCATAGAGGTTGGATGTGCTCTAAAAGATATGCTCTTTCTCAACAAGACGTTATTGAACTCAATAGCACTCACCTGTGTGGCGGGAAAAACTCATTCCTGTCACTGCCAGCACTACTGGGAAGGTATAAAATGGTCTGGCTTACACATATTTTATACAAATAGTCTCTTCTGGCTTTAAAATATGCTACATTTGAGACTGGACACTAAATTTATTCTCTCAGATGTTTATTCATGTAAACAATCAAATCTTCATTAAAGTCAAAATTATACACACAAATCAGAGTGAAGCAGACTGCTGATTAGCATGTGAAATGAAGGTGACATTAAATATTTAGAGATTTGCATAGCAAATAATTATAAATCCAAAGTTAGTGGTGAGTTATGAAATGGACTGTAAAGATCTGATTAAGTCCACTCTAATAAGAAAAATTCACAGAAGTAGCCTAGTATTTTAGATCCTTGAAACATTATTCAAGATCCTATCTGAACCTTAATTAACTGAACCTCAAAATTCTCTTGAGGAAACAGGAAGCAGTGGAATGGAGCAAATAATTAATAAGTAATCATTTATGCAATGAATTTTTCTTTTTGTTTGTGAGTGTCTACAGAGATCATTGAATCTATTCATTATACACAATGACTCGCACAATTTTGTCAATAATCCTGTGTTTGCAAATAGTTTAAAATTTACAACTAGGAGGAAGAAGAGAGGAATCCTGCCTGCTTACTTCTGTTTCCTGATTAATTAGTAAAGCCATGTGATCAGCCAGGGATGGCTGTGAATTAGTAATCTAATATTTAATAACTAAATGTGTAATTTTGAATAAGGACCTACTATCTAAGGAGAAAGGTGCTTTTCCCTTACATTATCTGAAATTACAAACTGTAGTTCAGGCAGTACCAGACACCAATGTCACACAACTCTCGATGTGCTCAGGGTGAGTGACATAGAGTGGCTGCATCTATATGTACGGGTATTAGATGGTGAGTTGGACTAGATGATCCTTGTGGGTCCCTTCCAACTCACAATTTTCTGTGATTCTGTGTGATATGGGAGAAGGGGACAAGGCTGGAAGCACACACCTTCCTGAACCTTCACGTATCTGGTGACCTAAAACTTAAAACTATTAGTGCTGCATCAATGCCACCTTGTTCAAATGGATCTTATGAAACTTCACACTGATGTAATCTGCTCTTTCCTTCCTTCAAGAAGTCATGCTACCCAAGTTTGAGAAATAAATTGTGCCATGAGAATAAAGGGAAATAGATCAAGAATATGTCAAATTGACATATCCTATCAAAATGGAATGAAGTTTTGAGAGCCAAAAATGTAATGTGGAAAATCCAGTTTAAATAATAAAATTATTGATAAGATGAAGGGTTAGGGTGATGGAGAGGTGGAGCCACAGGCCAGTGCTGAGGAGCAAGGAATAACAATCAGGACTTTCCTGTTGAGAAATCCAAAGTTTGTTAGACTTCCTCCAGCGCAGGGAGAGCAAGGCTATGCCGCCTTCTGTACATCAAAACTGCAGCAGTATCTCTGGTGTTTTCCCAGGATATTCTTCACAGAGAGCAGGCCCTTTTCCGCTGCAAAAGAGCATTTCTTCATTGACTTTTGTGACACATTAACACAGGAGTACAGCTGTAACTACATACAGAGTCTGTGATATTGGGTGTTGGAATTCGGATAACATTCCTTTCCTCCTCTTTACTGTAGCATTCAGTCCTGTTTTTCCCCACTCCATCTCTGTACCTACAAACTGTAAGGGATAATTTCATTCTGGATATGTGGTCTTGTCTCAGAAACTACCAGGAATGTGAGCAGGGCTGTATGCATTTGTTTAAAGGATAGCAACCCCTATCCGTACTTTGTGTCTTGCCACTCTTAAAAGATTTTCTCCTTGTAACAGAAGGAAAGAGGTAAAAACAGCTGTTCTGAAGCTTTTTTTTTTTTTCCCCTGGTATATCCTGTTCCTTCTGCTGCTTTGTCTTTTATATCTAAGCTGACATCAAGGGTCTCATCTCTAAGTCCAGCCAAAATGTCTCCTTTAGTCCAGACCACGTGCAGGGGCAGGTGAGCACCCACATGAGAGATGTACATGAGTAAATCCCAGAGTGAATCCGCCAAGTCCATGGATCCTGGTGACTTCATCTCATTTCCCTGGGTTTTTTAGTACTGTCAAGATACTGGCTCAGTTTTATCTGGGATTTTTCACCCAGTCACTTTAGCTAATTAAAGGTTTTAAGATGCCACAATGAAAGTTATATAGACACAAGCAATTTTTATGAACTGCTAACATTAATTTAAATTTGATTCCAGAAAAACATGTCACGATGTTTCAGGCTATTAGCCCATCACTAAAACAGACTATAGCATAGTTAATACCAGTCCATTCAAATCCAAGACATATTTTGATTTGCTGAATAGCTTTAATTCTCCCAAAGCAGATCAAATAATAATAACAACAGTAACAATAACAATAAAGGCAATTCCAGTGTGATTGGCTAATCTGATGGTTTTGCTCCCAGTTTATTTTTAATTTCTGGCAGCAGTGATATTGGAAATTAAAAAGCTCTCTTGACACTCGAGTGACTCGAATCTCAGACCAGATGAAATGAGGTGACTGAAGCAGCTCTGGGCCTTTTATTCTCTCCCATCATTATCACAGCTAATAAGAAGAAAGTGTGAGGCTGCCCAGCAGTGGAGGCTGAGGACTTTCCCCCACACGCTCCCCTTTTTTTCCTTTTTGTGCCATCCAAGATAAAGCACTAATTATCAAGACAGCTCAAGCTCATTTGTAGGAGGAAGGGAATTGAATGCTGCTTCAGTGAAAAGAGTTAGCTCCTGTGTGCCCTTGGGCAAGAATTGAGGTACTTTGGTGATTTAAGCATCCAAATTAAAACACCTTGAAGTGACAGGCAGACATCCCAAGGGGCTTGATCCTAGGACCTCTGCTCTAGCTCTTGTTTCAAGGTGAAACAAAAAAATAATAATTTCACCGAGATCTCCACGTATGGACAGGTCTTTTATGAGGCACAAAAACTCAGGCCCTTCTCTGCTTTGGGCAGCCAAGATAGAAAGCTCTGAAGTGTAGGTTTACCTTAGGACACAGCGAGGTGTGGACTGGAAATTCACACAGTATTTTTTTGAAAATGACTTGTGTGGAAGAACATTGGGTTAAAAGTCGGGATGAATAAGACTTTGGCCTAGTTCTGTCTGGAAAGGGCACTGTTTTATTCATGCATGACATGAGGGCATTGTCACTGCTGTTATGACACAGAAAGCATATAGTAGTGCAAGTTGATTCAGTCTGAATCAGTCTTTATGAGTGTTTGTCCCACCTCTTTTAAAAAACCCTCAGTGATGAGAGTTCTGCAGACTGTCTGGCGTTCTTTTCTCTATCTAAAGCTGGGTACACCGTGACAGGGAGAGGAATGTCAGAAAGAGGCCTGTGATTTTGCAACAGCCTCAGCATCAAGCAAAGTCTAATCCCAGATTGCTAATGCACTCGCTCTGGAGTTGCTGGGGGAGGCCACAGTGGGAGTTCAGCATGGGGGATTGTAAGAGGGCACTCAACCCCTCCCTGGCTCAAGGACGAAGCCAGCACCCTCTCTGCTCCATGGGCCCACGATCTGCCATGCTCTGCATATCCAGACAGCAGTGAATAAAAGTGTGAATAAAAGGAGTGTTTGGACCACCAGTCTACCAAATCCATGAATTAATTCAGTTGAAATAAAATACAGCATTTTCATTGCAGGTGTTAAAGTGCTTTAACAGCAAGAATCTGTGCCTGCCATGTCCCAGATAAATGTTGGGAGAGGAGCAGAGCACTGCACTCACTGGCTGCCCTCTCATCTGTTTTGTTAATGGCTCCGTGGCTTGCCCGTCTGGAGAAGATGGTGCTGACCATGCATCATGAGGACAGCTGAATGTGACTTACAGGTTTGGGTGCCAGAAGAGAACCATTTCCCCTTCCCACCAGAGCCCCAGGAGAGACAAAAATCAGCTCTTCCACTTCCACCCATGAGTGAAAAGAACAATGTGTAATTTTGCTGATCGCTTCAAATATTTGTCACTGGCATGGGCAGGAGTGGGACAAGAAGGAGTGACACTTTTTCAGTGCACCCTTCTCATTGGGATGCTCAGGACCCCCTAGGACAGTGGCACGTCTTAGCTTTTCTCACCTTCTAGGCATTTAATATTTCCTTTTCTATAAAATGTCACTTAGGAAGCTTCACCCTCACAATCCTGCAAGTTTTTTAGTGTCATGGCTCAGACTGGAAGACATTTATTTTCTTTTATCCTAAGCAGGGCTAAAGCAGATGAGGAAAGTGTTTTCCTTGTCAGGGCTGTCCAGGAGCTCTCTCACATCTGAGGGGTTGGGGAGAAGGCGGAAGGATTGCTGGTTGTTGCAATGTCTCCCATGCCTGAGGACAGAGGACAAACTGGTAAATGAATTTCAGGCTAATGGAGGGGGTGTTAAATATTTGCTGTACTTGAGCAGAAGAGCCTTTGTCACTAATTACCAAGAGATATTAAAGGAGATAGGATGTATTTTAACCTCATTGTTTGCCATTAAAGAGCAGATTCTTTTACTTCTTTTCTAGGCTAAGCAGCTAATACATTTCAAGCAATAGCAGAAGGGCTTGGTGGATTAATCTCTGTCCTTGGAAAAAAAAGTGATTTAATTCAATGCATGCAAATGTTAGGGAAGACACAGAAACAAGCAGCCACTGGCTTGAGAGCCAGATGAGAATTTTGGATGTGATCTCTGTGTACAAATTGGGTCATCAGACTCAGCTCTGCTCTAAACCAGAGGCTGAGGGGGTGTGCCAGGCAGGGGAGTGTCAGACATCCCTTGCTGGTGGTTTTCCTGGCAGCTGCATGTTCTCCCTGGAGAGCCTGCCATCCATCCTCAGGATGTCCACTCCCGTGCTGGGGAAAACTTCAGGTCCTTCAGGCTTAAAGGCTGGTGACTGCAGAGACATCTCTACCCATTCCTCACCACCTCAATCTTTGCAATATGTGTGAATTGTATGGCCCATGGCAGCTGAGTAGATGCGTGAATAGACAATACTAACTGTACTATTAACTACAGCTCAGTAACTATAAGGATTCCTTGGCCCTTTCCCTGCTGCTAAAAGCACAACACAGAAAGGCATAAAACACTGCAGAGGATTTCTTCCCAGCTTTAATGTCTGTGGTGCCATTCAGCCTGGCACCCGGAGCAGCACAGGGCACCCATCTGCATCAAAGCCCATCTGTAAGTGCCTTGTGGCTGCCGACTCAATGAGCCCCTTGCCCAGAGAATTGTGGAGGCTCAGGGAATACAAACAGGCTGTCAGCCTTCACTGTTCCATGCTCGTCTCTTTAGGCTCCACAAGGAGATACTGTGCAGTGACACCCTTATTGGCCCTGGATGAATCAGATTGATTATTCCAATGAGAAATTTCCCCTAGCGAGTCATTTTCCTGTTCAGTGCACTTTGTAAATATGAACTGCCTCTTCCAAAATCTTCCTGCGAATGAAGAGAAAAATCTCGTTTTTCCAGAAAGGAAACTGAGGCATAGGGAAAGGTAAATGACATGCCTAAGGCACAGGAAAGTGTGTATACACCAAACAAGAACCATTTTATCAACGTGCATATGGGAATGTGAAAATTATGATTACAGTAGGTGATGGGACTAATTTTGCTACTGTAATGTGTGAAAGAGCAATTTTAGAACATTTTATATCTGAAATTTACTCAAGAGTTTTCTGGCAGAAGGGGGAAACCTTGAACAGGACATTTGCACAACAAACCTGTTTTTCTCAGTTACTTCTTGTAGATCCATTAGAAATAGTCCCTGAACTCCCACAGATCTCTGCTGCACAGATCGGGAAACACTGTAGACAGAACATTTCCATCATAGTGGAAAAGGAGATGTTAGAAAAATTGGGTTTAATCCAGTGCAGAACAGGAAAGCATCTGATTTCCTAGTAGTCTACTAAACAGAATGCCCAGCCATTTTTTTTTAATTTAAAATTTATATTACAATAGAAAGAGGAAACAATATGCCAAAAGTAAAGACATATTTTCATTACTGCTAAGCAGCAACTACTCCTGGGATTCTAATGAAGGGATGCAAAAAAAGAATGGCAGACCAAAAATTTCAAAACTTAAACATTTCACAAACAGAAGGTTTTTGTTCAATTCTTTTTCTTTCTCAATTTAGATTTTGCCTGGAAGAAGATGCTGACATTTCATGAATCCCAAGAAATTTTGGGTTTGACTGAATAGTGTTTTTCAATACAAAACAATATTGGTACAAAGGTTCTAAGCAGCTCCAATCCCAAATTAACATTTGCAGCTCGTAATTAGAGACAGTCATCCTGCAGTGGCTTTAATATAGGTATGAACTTTCCAGAAGTTTAACTGTAGAAGGGTTGGAGAAGGGATCACAGAGCCTGATGTGACCTCGTGTACCTATGAGAAGCACAGATGGGTTAAGAGAAAGCACCAGGTCAGGGATCTTGGAGGGTCAGCTCAGCAGTGCCAGCATCCCATCAGGGTTTGATATTCAACCTGACTCAAACTGTGGAAAACAGACGGTGTGAAGGTCAAGGCAGTCAGGATCAGCAGGATCTGGATCAGCATGAGTAAACTATTTTCTTGTGGGTAACCTTGCCCACGGCAAGCCTGCCCTGCCTTAAGGATAATTCACTGATTATCAGGGAACAGCTGATATTGGGGCTGTGCGTGTTCATGGGGGATGACCCGGGAAGGAATGGGGTGAGATGAAGAGGTAGTCCAGCACTCATGTTTATCAGTGGAGAGGTAAAATCCTTGGCTGTAATCTCCTGTGGGTGTCAAAGACATAACTGACAAGTGGTCTGAGTTACTAAAGATGCCTGTGTTGTGTATTGCAAAACCAGTTTTGTGTTCTCACAGAAACATAGATTCATTTAGGTTGGAAAAGACCTTTAAGGTCTTTAAGTACAACCAATAGTCCAGCACTACCCAGTGCACCATTAATTCGTATCCCATTACCACATTTACATGCCTTTTGGTGACTCTACTACTTCACCTGGGCAGCCTGTTCCAATGTTTGACAACCTTTTTGGTGAAGAAATTTTTCCTAATATACAATCTAACCCCTCCCATCACTATCTATTCTCCTTTCCAAGGACTTTTATCTTGCCTCCTATTCCTAAGACAAACACAGGAAACTTTATATCAGGCTGATGCCTGAAATTTTGCCTGGATTTAGGAGTCATTTCTGTAGGCTACACCCCTGGGAGCCCTCCATTTGCAGGAGAGCTGGGAGAACTTGTGTCCCAAGGCAGCGTTGAAATCAGGATCTTCTCCTGGATGAACCACAAAGCAGCTTACTCCAGATGAGCCAGGAGGAGCTGAGCCGAAGTGTCTCCCAGCTGGAAGTCTCTCTTAGCATCTATTACAACAACAGGGTTATCTTTGCTGCTAAAAGGAGATGTTACTGTGAGCTATGACAAATTCATTGAGTTTTGTAACACTCGAAAACTAACTGCAATGAATTTAGAAAGGATGCTTGGAGAATGCTAAACCAGTCACAGAATATTCTGAGTTGGAAGGGACCCACAAGGATCATCAAGTCCAGCTCCAGTCCCTTCCTGCCTCTAGCTTTGCACCACTCATTAGGCCTTGCTCTAAGGTATGAAGCAGAAGTTGGGATTGTGTACATGCACATGCACAATTTTTACTTTTATAGGGTTTCTCACAAGCATATGGCCATTGGGAGGTACTTTATTTTAGTGAAGAATATAGAATACTGAGCTGATTGCAACTGAAAGATGGGACAAGAGGCCCCACTAGCCTTTTCCTGAATTCAGCAGAGAACAATATCAACAGACATGTGAAATCCTCAGCATTTTGAAGCAAATCAGCCCACTAATGAGAAAACACGCATGTGACCAAAGGAGTGATTTCTGCTCAAGTTTCTTGGCTTTGAAACTGTCTTCTAAGCTACATGAAGAAAGAGTTGTAGTTAGAAGAAATGCTACAGCTACTTCACCAACATTCTCCCAAGGTTCCTAGCCAGAGCCAAGCCCTTTATTTGACAAAAAGGCACTGGAGTGATGTCACCACTGATTTAGTTAAGAGGTACATTTATGCTGACAGACTTTGGGGGAGACCAGGCAAGGGCACTGCTTAGGTTCAAGGGAGCTCTTCAGGTGCCTGCACACAGGCATTGTTGACAATACGTGGGGGGCAGGGATGCCTGGCAAGGGTAGGTAGAAGTGATATTGGGAACTCATGGCAGCTGGAGGAAAGGTGAGATGCCTGAAGGTCTTTTAAACATCATTGTGTTTCACAATTTACATTGGTCACCAGATAGCTTAAAAATGCTGAGAGGGGCTCCATGCCCACAGCAAGCAGTGCTGTAGGTTGATGGAAAGCACCAGCAAGGTCATGTTTTGCTCTGGACATATCCCCTTCAAAAGGACTCCCGAGAGGAGAAGGCAGGTAAAGGTCTGGTTTACAGTTGACACCATCCAGAAAAAAATTAAAAAATGATAATTTTAAAAAGACATTAAAAAAAAAGGCAAATCCAGAATAGCAAGGTGAGCAGCAGGAACTACAAGATCAACAGAGCATCTTCATTGCTGGAAAATCTTGCAGTAGTTGTAACTGTCCCAGAAATTTATTTCATTTCTTTCACAATTACTTTTTCAGAGGGAAATTAAGGACCTTATTGTTATTTGTTATGATCACAGCTAGATCTTCAGAGATTTCCTTAATTAGCATCATTAGACACACAGCTTAATCTTAAAATCCTGGGCTTGTCAGCATGTCAAATTAAAACTTTCGGTTTTTTTGCTCTTTTCTATATGCTGGGTTGAAGAGTGTGTGAAGGAGAACTGGGGGGCTCCTGACAGTTTCAGAGAGTGTGGGAATCTGTGTTAATCTTTGATGACTAGAGCAGAGTATGCAGAGTGGAGGAGTGAGAAGAGTCAGTTCTGAAACAGGGAGGGAAACCAAGGGTCGTTGCATTTAAAAGCAGACCTATCCTTTTTCACACCAGATGAGCTGAGCATACAGCCTGCTGGCTCTCCCCCAGCAGAGATTTCTCAAACCCTCCAGGAATAATGGAGGAAAAAAACTGCTCTGGCTAATGAACACTGAATTCTAGCAGAAAGAAACCCTACAGAAGTATCTGTGACATCCACATTAATAGCAGAGGAGTTAGTTGTGATTGATGCTATTCCAGTGAACACTAAAGGAATTAATAATGATTAGGGCCATTATTTTAAAGCATTACCCCCCAAAAAAACCCAAAGGGAAAACAATTAGATGTCTTCAGTGGTTATCTTTCACAGTATACTTACTGCAGTGATCAGACATGATATTATGCCTATTAATCAACAAAATGATGGAAAAGGATGTAACTCATGTATATCCATGAGACGGTCCTTAGCAGCACATCCCTTATTTGCTGGTCTGCTTATAAGTCTGCTGCTGGCACAGGTAAATACATTGGGGGTTTTTGTTTTCATGGCAGTAGAAGGTGCCTCATGAGCTTGGAAATAGGTGGAAGAGTCATTCATTAAAATTAAGAAAACAAATAAAACCACCCACACTTAGGGATTTTGCATTCATAGATCGTATGACCCTGCTTATCCCCACTGAGTCTGAGAGAGGGCAACCAAGAGCAGATCTTTCTACTTGATATTTTGTGTGCTCCCATCCCAGTAAGATCAGCTCCTTATCAGTAGTGAAAGGTTGTGATGAGCCTTATCATTATATTGCAAGTGAGGAAACTGAGGCTCTGAGACGTCATGAGGTTTTCCTGAGGTCACACACTAATCAGTACGGAGCCAGAGGGAAATCCTGATTTTTGGCACTCTGCTTTAACCACTGAGTTAATAATCTCTCTTTTGTTCGTCTGTGGTGGGTTGATTCACTTCTGTCATCAATGGGTCATGACCCAACATCATTGCTCATCTGTGTCATGGTCTTGCAATGCAAAATGAGCTTTTAGTAATTCATCTGAGCCTAATGGCTGGCTTCAAACACGGATACTATCTCTCGCCTCTCCCAGACTCCCCGGCCCATGCATAGGATCCATGGACTGACAGCAGGCCAGCCCCAGCTGCTGTGGAAGGCAAGCAGTGCATTCCTGTGCCCAGAAGGACCAGTGGGTTCAGGCTCATGCCCAGTTCAAGCCTGGCTGAAGTTAATACGTAGTTCATATGGTTTATATTCCTTCAGTGGTCTGACTGGCCAGGACAGGCTGGGGGGAAAGATGATGGAAAAGTGGGATTGGCCAGTAATGTGATACATCTGCATTTTCCCAGGCAGGGACAGATGACATTTCACCATATCTAAAACCACAACATGCCAGAAGATGAATAATCACACCACCATCTCTATTTTCTTTCAGGGAGTAGTTATAGTCACTGTACCCATATTATAGCTGAAGATAGGAGAGGAGGGAAGCTTGAGCATAAGTCAATAACAAGACAGCCCCAACCCTCAGGACCATTTTCTTTTCCAAGTTAAATTTCAGCTGTAATTAAACGTTTCTAGACCACATAAGTTTGGCTTCCATTTTCCTTTTGAAAAGTGATCTGAATTTTCCAGCCAACTCTCTGTACCCTTCAGTCACAACTTTGATGATTAACGTCCCCAGTCTGTGCTAAGAATCCCAGTAGAATTTGTAATCAAATTCCTCATTGATTCCCGTGATAGAGGATCAGAAGCACAATGATGAAGCAATCTTAATTTTGCAGCTGGAGCCAAATGCCAATTAGATCCTCAGTGGGTATAACCTGAGCTGACATTGTTCTCCCTAGAAGAGATAAAGCTGATTTACACCCAGGTGAAGATCTGCCTTGCTGGGCTTTTCTGTCCTGTAACCCTGAGCTCCTGCTCCCACAATGGCTCATATGGAGGTGAGCAAAAATGGGTTTCCATTACTGCGAGTGTCCACATGTCTGGAGTAAATGGGAAATAATCCACTTCCTCTGCCCCTGTCAGTGGAAATAACCTGCCTGTACCTGCCCCTATTTCCAGCCTGGCCACCCCCCTGCCCTGGAGCTCTTGGGGGGATAATGTGGGTCCAGTTCCTGCACCCTTCTCCCTTAGGGAACACTCTTTGGCTCATGGTAGCAACTAAGTCTCTACACTGTTTCTAGAGCATCACAGCACAGCTCTGCAATGCAGGACATCCCTCCCCCCGCCAGCTGCTCACTGGTTGTCACTTAGCCCTTTCTTTCCATATCTGGGCTTAGTATTGCTTTCAGAGACAAAATCCTTGTGATTCCACTACCACAGAAATCAAAGCAGGGAAGAAAAATAAAAGCTTAAAGTCTGTCTTCAGAAAAGAAATTGTAGCTGCATCAGGCTTTGCAAAACCACCCACCCATCTTGAGCAGGTGGTTCCCATTCTCACTAAGCACCTCCACGGTGGTGGGTGCCTGGCTCTGGAGTGTCACTCCAGGAGGGGTTATCCTGCACCCATTATTCACAGAATCACAGAATCACAGAATATTCTGAGTTGGAAGGGACCCACAGAAACAACCCACGTTACAAACTGCAGAAGCAAAACAGAATAGATTCAGGGAATTAATTGTATGGAAAGTTACCCAGGCTATTAAAAGCCACACAAACACGTTGAATATCATGCATTTTAAGCATGTACAGAAAAACATCATTTTGAAGGGGATTATTGTTTAAATAGGCAATAGGGGTTCTAGCAGATAAGCTTCCCGCTCCTGTCTTCTCTTATTGTCTGGAGTACATTATCTTCACCATAATATTCTCAGCTCTCTCCAGGAGTATTGTCAGAGTGAAATGCTATTTTAAAAGTATATGTTTACGTTTCAATAGACTTTATAATAGCAAACACATCCACCCAGGACACAGTAAGTGAGAGGGGAAAAAAAGGAGGAGGAAAATCAAGAGACAGAGGTTGCAGCTTCCACGGTATTGAGTATAACAGGAATAAATGTTATTCAGCTAAAGGTTTTCCTCCCTGCTGAGCACAGGAAATCCTGGCATCCAGAGGAGGACTAGCTAGGTGCATTTGTCTGTGGGACAAGGAGCCAGCAGCCCACACAGCTTGGGCAATGGCAGGTCTGCAGAGGACCCTGGTCCCTCTGTAGGGTTCATCATCCCACCAGCTCAACAGTCAGTCCACTGCATTTTCAAGCCTGAGTTCAAAAGTTGTAGAACTAGGCCAGTTTGGATGGAGCTCTGAGCAATCTGGTCTAGTGAAAGGTGTCCTTGCCCACAGCTGGGGGTTTGAAATGAGATTCTATGAAAAAAATCCATTGCAAGGTCAAGCCACCACAGGGTCCCAGCAATCTGCTGTGACTCAGGGAAAAGCTTGAGTAATCCTGATCCTGCTTCGGACATTTACCCAGAGGCCTGGGAATATCCTGGTGGAGCACATGGATAGGTGGACCTGGCTAGGCACATGGGAGGAGGTAGAAACTACCCCTGAGTCTGTAATTCACTTTTGAACCTGTCAGACATCATTACAATGTATTTCTGAAAGATGTACTGTATAGAGTGAATTTCTAACAAGCTTCCATGTGATTTTAATCTCTCGAGTGAAAGAAACCTGATAAAGATATAGATCCATTCTCACATCTTGGCATAAAATCATATCTTATTGGTTTAGATCATTCTGTGTTTTATTTTTTTATAGTACTAGTGTTTTCTAGTTCCAGCAGAAAATACAAACACTCAAGAGATCTCATTTTTCTGCTAAATGGATTTTCATTCCACATGAGTTATCTCTCTCTAGATATAAACATACACACACAGATATACCACATACACCCCCTCACATTAAATGCCAAAGACACCATTAAATGTAATGTTAAAATAAAAAATCCCCAGACTCACACTCAAAAATCCCCTCTTTCAAACATTCACAATTTAAAAGATACTTAAATAGACATTTTTCAAACTTGAGTCAATTTTAGCCTCTCTAGTGAAAGCCCATAAAACAAGCCCAGAGTAGTAATTTTCGGGGGGAGCTATTCTGGGAACAGTGCACATGTAGTATCTCCATTGTTATATAGGGGATGATTGTGTTCTCTGCTCATACTCACCTACCTTAAATAGGTCAGCTGAACAGAACCAAACTCTCAGTAACCATAAGAAAATATTAGAGAAAGGAATTAATCTGGAAAGAGAAAATCACTTGCTTTCTCATTGGGGAAAAAGAAGCTACAAAGGACAGTCTGAATACTGAATTTATGGCAAGCTTTTTCTTACAGACTCAGAGCCAAAAATCTGCTGTCAGTTACATTAGTATAAATCTGGAGCAGCTCCACTATCATCATTAGAGTTACAGGCCAATTATGTAATGAAAAGAAGTATTTCAGGCTTGCCAAAAATCTAAAATATAGGTCCTGCTTCAGGCCGTGCTGAAAGCCTAGATAAGTGGCCTAAATTTCAACACACCCTTCACCAGCATTTCCTGTCACTCTCCTGTTATTATTACACCTATCAACAGTGTATGTATAGATTTATACTGTGAAATCAAGCATTATTTGACCTCTAATTCTGGGAATAAAGAGGAAGTCAACCCATTGACTTTCCATGTCTTTGATGTTAAACTCTGCAGACAAAATACTATTTGGAAGAGCCTGATAGATGGCTGGATAAAATATCCAGAGAGATCTTAATGCATTCATTTGCCCTTCCTTGAAGATATGGTTGTCAAAGAAGATTGTATCACCAACAGTGCTGGAGAGATTCAGATTGACCTGGGATGTTTTAGGTAGCACAGTCCAGAGGAAGATTTTCTCTGACTTTGAGAAAGTACATTGTGCTACTGGCTTCTTGCTTTCCCATGCTATCCCAAGAAGAGGTTTCAGGATAGCAGCCTCTGCTCAATTTATGGTGGATTGAGCATTTGCACTTTCTGATTTAGCTAAAAAGCCCAGTCTTGGACTCAAAACACATTTCCCTTTAAAAGTCTTGTATAACCCTTACCAACTCTTCCTCTTTCCCTGTCTTACAAATTCGCAGTACCAAAGCAACTTCCACCAAAATTTTTCTGAACGAGAATTTACCCAAGAAAAATATCCTCCAACGATTTCTGCCAAAATCTGAGCCCCTGTGGAGCTATCACACTGCCACACACATCTTCACACATCCATACAGTGCACACAGGTGAGTAGATATCCATGCAGGATTTACAAGAAGCTGGTATTAAACTCCAGCTGTAGCTGCAGAGCAAGAACACTGATCAATTCTTATTCACAGCATTGTTGAAAGCTAGAATTCGCCGAGTGCCTGGTGTGATCTCTTCCCCCATCTTCCTGAAGATGCAGAGTATGTAGAAATGTGAAGGGGAAAAAACGCGGGTTATTCTCATGGGTGTAATTGGCCAGCAGTGCCTGGATCGGAGCCAAAAGATGAGAGGAAGAGAGGAGAACACTGAGTAATGAAACACGTGCTTTTAATTTCACTTAAGAACTCAAAGCAGGAAAACCTGAGCTGTATCCATGGGGATTGCAATCAGTAGTCAAACAGATAACAAAGAACTGGTTCTCGGGATAGAAAACTGCCTGGGCCCATTAGTTTATTGCTCAGTCTTTCTTTGGGGATTTGCTCTTTCTTCCCTGTGTTTTTGGCCACAGCTCTGATTCCTGCAAACACTAGGGAGCAGCAGCTTCCTTTGAAAGCCTCCGGGCGTCACGACGGGGCTGGTGCTGTCAACTTTTGCCGTGTGCCAGCCCTTAAAATAAAGAGAGAGAAGCAGGGGAAAGGGAAGAGGGGGGGCTGGTGGGAAAGCGTTCTTGATGATAATTTGATTGCATGCATTAATGATCAAAGTGTTGCAGACTAATTACCAACATTTACCTTTCAAATATTAAGTTATCGGTTATTCTCCCCCCACCCCAGCTTTAGCTTTGCATCTACCCCTACATTCAGGGCGATCCTCTGCACCCTGACACCTTGGCCTGCTCCCTGACATACTGACACCCCGACAGCGTGACGAGCTCCAACCCAGGCATTCAGGGAGCATCCCCTCAGCACCGCCACTATGTGCTCCCTTGGGTGGATACTGTCCCATTACAGGGGTCTTGGGAAACCAGGTCAGCCTGGAAGAGGAGAGCAGAGCAGGTTTTACCATGATCTAAAGGGGTTCTTGGAAAATCAGCCACCTCCTCTTCTTCCTCTCATATCGAAGGACTGATCCCCCAGGGTGGGCAAGTGCAAGGTGCCTGTGTCGGGTAGGTCCAGCTGGGTACCTGCCAAGTCAGAAATGCAAATAATGACAGTCTCAAACAATGTGCTTTACAATGCTGCTTCCAGCATCCATTTTAACTAGACAAATGCCAGCCTGCTGCCATCTGGTAACTAGAGGTACTAAAAGCCTCAGTGAGGAGCAGAGGGAATCTGGGGGATATTACCAGTTATGAACAGGTTGCAGAGGAGGAGATTTCTTTTTAACCTGGTCTTTTCATGCTGAAAAAATAACACAAAGGAGTTTGGTAACGATGAGGACGGAGGAAATACTCATTCAAATGCCCTCTGCCTCTACCCAGTGTGGCAGCAGGAAAAGCATCCTTGGCTCTTTCAGTGCCTCCTTTCTCTGGGGGAAGAGCAGACAGGAGCAAATGCTGGGTTGGATTTTATTTTATGTTTTTAATTAGATTATCTTTAATTGACTAACACCTTCCCCTGAGCCATCTTGCTCTGCTCAGAGACAAAATACCACAGAATTGGCCCATTTTCCAAGAGTACTGTGGTATTTCCTCTCTTCATGCAGTTAAATAACCTCCATGTAGACTTGGCTACCTGCTTTCAGCTACTAGAAATAGACAAAATACAAGGACCGGATTCACAACCACTGGCAATCAGCTCAAGCTGAGTGCAGTCATAAGAGTTATATCCCTTGTGCATGATGCTAAAGAGCACTCAATGCTTGAAAGGGGATTAAAGGTTCCTGGAGATCTTTGGGTTTTTTCACCCCACTGTTTTCACAAGATGAAACTAAAGATATTGCTAAATAAAATCTTCAGAGCTGCTAGTTCTGGTGGGGTGCTCGAGATACAAGTGGGTCCACAAGACCTTGCAGATCCTTCATTTGGAGCATGGCTGTGTCCAGGAAGGTTCCCACACACACTGCTCTGCACCTCAGTGATGCCAGCAAAGGCACAACCGGCCAAAAGCACCACGAGTACCATGAGGCAGCTTTATTGGAGCACACACGGAGCAGATGAGATGTCACTCTGTTTACTCGCATGTACTGTGCACAAACTGCCCATTATTGGCATTGCAAAGTTCCTGGCTGCAGGAGGCACGGCAGCGTCTTTCAAAGGGCTGTAATGAAAGTAGGTCAGGCGTTTTCCCTTCCCGGGGCAATCCTTTAGCATAAGCAGGGATTTAAGTGTGCACAGTTCCCATTATCAGAGATTGTTATACCCTTTCTCACAAAGAAAGGGCTTCATAATTTGACCAGAGCTGTCAAATGCACACACAGTGATGAAAATGGCCTGTTAGATGATAGGGGGTTGCCCTTTCAGCGCTGAGGAAGGGCTCAACCCTACTGGGAGAGAATGATTCCAATCCTGAACAGATAAACTGTGCTTTATCTTAGAGGAAACATTTTCAGGGGAGGCTTTTCATGAGAGCATGCAGCTATAGTGTTTATTTTGTTACAGGATAGAGCCCTGTGTCTCCTCTGCGGCCAAGAGGGTGGTTTCAGGTATGATCTAGCTGTTCCTGGGCTTCACTGCAGAGCCAAGTGTGAGCAAGGCCAGCCAAAAGCAGACCCTCCTCCCATGTAGAAGTTGTCTGTGAGATGCATCTCCCCATGCAGTGAGCAGAGTGACAGGTCCAGTGCCCGTATGCAGGAGCTGTGTAACAAGGGAATTCCTGGACCCTGTCCAGGCCACTGGCGGTGGACCATCTGACATCCAGAAACATGGTACAATGTCTCTTCAAGCCCCTGAAAAGCAGAGCTGCAAGCCATGTTAAAGATGCATCAAAGACCCCTGTGAGACTGAGATCAATTCCCCAAATTAACATTTGGTGTCAGCTCTGCTCTCATACAAACATTAGAATAAGAAGCAGAAAATGGGAATAAATACAGTACCCTTAGTATCTTTAAACATTACTTCTGTGATTCTCCTTGAAATAGTGTTTCAAAAGCCTTGACTGAGCTGATCTTTCTTTATGGTGGTCTTCCTCTTTGGAGGATGTAAGATCAGTAGAGGAAAAGAGAATTTTATAGGAATGAAATGAGGAGGATAAAGAGAAATCCTGTATTGCTCTGGAAGGAAAGACAAGAATGAAACCAAAATGAAACCAAAACAAAACATCATCATCCCTTTGGGTCTAAAGCCAAATACGTATTGGGTCTGTTCTCACTGTAAGATAAGACATTGCAAATACCTTCTGATTTTTTATGTTACTCATTTTTTGGGAATTCAGTGGTGGTGTTTCTCAGGTAGCAAGGCAGCCCCGGGGAATAAAGCCTCTCCCAGGGATCCTGAGGTAGACTGACAGGAGAAAGTTGTCTCTTTTTCTGTTTTACTGTTTCTTTTAGAACAGCTGAAGAAATTATATAAATTGACTCTTAGGTCCCACATACTAATGAGCACTTGAGAGCTTCCATGTTTTCAGACTACAAGGTGGAAGCAAACCAGCACACATACAAAAACCCCCAAACCATGAAACTGTCCCTCTCCACAGGATTAAAGCACAGCAGTAATCAGAGAGGCAGCTTTCTAGTGGTGACCTCCAACAGATCTAATATTTTTTCCACTTCCTTGGATCTCTGCTCGCCACTCAGAAAGATGATCTTTCTAAATGCCAACTCATCCAACTCAACCCTGATTGGAGGAGAATTCAGTCTGGCTCTTGCCTCCGCACTGGCAATAACAATTCTTCAAATGGAAATTAGCCGACAGATTTGATGATGATGCACGAGCCAGAAGAGAATACAGCTCACTCTGCCATAGCTCTGCAATCTCCTCAGGGAAAACAGGAGTAAAAATCCATTTGTGTTTGCAAACAAGATATGTCTTGAATGTTCGCTGGGGACCTCTTGAGCAAGAAGGTGCCAATTTTACTGTCGTTTTTTTCTAGACATCACATAAAACCTGCAGCCCAAGTGCATGAGGTATTTTCTTCTCCAATAAAGACCTTTTGCCCTTGTGTCCTATACTGAAAGCATTTAAAATCCTGGAGGAATTTTTGTCCTTCCTAATGTGATTACTAATCTGGGGTTCTGTCATGCAGAGAAGGAGAAAGGGACTCCACAGTTTGTATATTTTCCATCTCTTTCCTTCAAGGCTGCAGATAAGAACAACTGTTTGTTAGCTGCACGGCTGTAGCTACTGGGTCTTCATCAAGTCTGCTGGGACCATGTGTAGGTCAACAAGGTTTTCTCAACAAGTTAGGAAGGAAGACTCAAACCTCTGACGACCTTACCTTCCAGTATAGCCAGTGAAATTCAGGACCCAGGTAGCTCCAAGAAGGTACTCTTCTGTACTAGGAGCAATTTATCTCATATTGAAAATACCTCTAATGTATATTTTACCCAGGATTTACCCAAAAACTGAGTTTTACTGAAAAACTAAAGAGTTCCTTACAGTGTATTGTTCTTTCCCCATCCCACAGGCTTGTAATTCTGAAAGTGTACCTAGTGGCTAGGACAGACATTTAAGATTAGAGGCAGAAAGCTATTAGCGCTCTCAATTTCTAATTAAGAAGTAAAAATCTATAGCAAATTAGCCATCTAAATAGGAGATACAGCACCATATAAATACCTTTGTAGAGCTTGGACTAAATCCTTTTTCTCCAACCATAAATGATTGCTACTCTGTGCTCCATGTTTATCTCCACAAGTGGGTTAAATGCGAGAAAGCTTCATCAAATTTAAACAATGAGTATAATTTCACAGAGAAAATTAATGAGAAGTCTGATTTAAGACTATGGACACTAACTCAAAGGAAAATTCAGCCTAAATATCTGAAGTCACTACATACAGGTCTGTGAAGCTGCAGACGTGTCACTCCACAGAAAGAAGGAAAAAGGAAATTTAAACTTAGACCGGAGAAAACATCATGACACTGAGGGAAAAGCCTGTGGCGAGAGAGGAGGACAGGATAAGTAAATAAAGCTTTTTGTCCTCGATGAAGGGAGAAAGCCTCCCTGAGTTTACAGTGACAAAGAGAATGTTGCTGCAATCTCTTTTCATTTAAATTAGCAGGTCATCCTGGGAGACTCGAGGAGGAGGGAGAGGAGGGGACCTGCTTCAAATGACTAAAAGAAAAGCAAGGACATCTCAAAGGATGAAGTGAATTGCTCAGAAAATGGAGTTTGCTTACATATGCCAGCTTAGCATAAAAAGGCACTAAAAAGCAGAAGTCCCTGAACAAAACACAGTGAATACAGCAAGTTGGAGATGTGGTCACGGGGAGTTTGTATCCAGGTGCTGGCTTAGTAATTGGGTCAATGTCTGCAGATTCATGAGTACAGGTGTCCCACAGGGAAGCAACAGAGCATGCTCGTAACCTACCCTGTATCTCCTGAATCCGTCATCCATCCCCAGATAGCTTAATTCATTTAGAAGGAAAAAAAAATAATAATTTGTTTCTAAACCCCAAATGAGGCAACAAATTTGACAGTGAAAGAGAGAGAGAGAGAGGCTGGTTGTGTGTCCTTGATAGGCTCTTTGCTTTCCCTTGGTATGCTATGAAAGGTGGATTAAAAAAAGAAAGCCTTGTTTCAGACTTGCATCCCTGAATTTTTCCCTTGTCATATCTGTTCTGTTCTGTTCTCCAAGGGTTCCTGCGGACTGTCTGTTGCCCTCTGAAAGAGCAGCCTTTACAAAGGCTGAAACAGTGTGCATTTTGCCTCCTGCCAGGATCCTGTTTGCAGAGGCATCTTGCTGGCAGCATCCAGGCAGCAGATCTGGATGTGCCCCACAGCATGCTAATAAGCCAGGGTGATTTGAGAAGGAAGGCGCTGAACAGGTCTGGGGTGGCCACAGGGGTGGGCGTGTGGGGCATACCTGTCTTCACAACAACCCAAGAGAAAGCCTTCACAGCACTGTTGTCTTCCTCACCCTCTTCCACTGGCACCTGGCATGACAGGATTAACATCTGCCACAGATCCCTCTCTCCGAGGATTGAAATCCAGCACTTTTATTAGGAGATCCATTTTTAGTGTTGAACTGCCTTCATGGTAATAAGGCAGGAGGTGGGTAGAGGAAGGGACCCATCTGGCACTTGGAGAGGGACTCAGCAAGCTTTGCAGTGGTCTTAATTGCTGTGGGATTTGCTGGCAGCTGCAAACTGAACTCTAATACAGAGAAGCTTCCTCCTGTGGTTAAAGAGATCAAAAAGGACAGCTGTAGAAAAAGAAGTCTGTAACACTGCTGAGTCTCTGGGTAGTGCAAAGACCCATAGGAAAGATCTTGCAGCCTAGACCAATCACTCTGGTGGTCTAAATTAGAAGAGGAACATATCCAGTCAAATTAGTAGCTCAGAAGTGCAAGGCACATTTGATACTTCTAACCTGGACGTGCTGGATGTGAGCAGTGTTTTCCCAAAAATATCATCCCAGTCTAGTGTAATTGTCTCTTGGGTTTTGCACACACACTGAAATCACACAGTGAGGCTTAAGGACTATAAGACAATGACTATTGTAAATGTAAGATCATGAACAGAGTCTACTATCTGTCTTCAAAGTAATGTTGCTATTAGACAGGGAGAAGAAAACAAATCAAGCAAATTATATTTGTTTTAAAATTATCAATCTCTTTATCTGATCCAGTTGGCCAGTTTCCATATTTGTTGGGTGTGACTGCCTACACAATCCTCAATTGTTTCTAATGACCTATTCAAACTTGGGTTTATTGACCCATTCAGACACATTTCATTAGCCTTCTTATTTTAATAAAAAGCACTTGTGAAATTTATAAAGGCTAAAATGAATCAAGGTAAAAAAATACAGTTAAAGCAGGTTCTTATTTAGCTGTTTCCCTCTTTGCTTCTCTCTGGGTAATGGCTACAAGCAGGCAAGTGGCAGTAAGGAAAGATATAGTGCAGCATGAGGATTTCTAATTGCTCCTTGTGGTTGCAAAGAAAAGGCACAGACAATGGCTTCACCTTCATCCGAAAGGCATTAATTCAAAGCCCATTGTGCTTATGGCTATCTTGGATCAAGTTTTGAGATCATTTTAAGCCTCCTGTAAATACCTGAAAAATGTGTAATTAACACTCCCTTATGAAAATAATTCTTTGATGACCTGAAGCCAAAGGTAAAGCTTTGGAAAGCAGGGGAGAGATGTTCAATATTTAACTCTCTTGCAAGCTGGGAGAACATTTAAATTAGTAATAAACTCACTGGACCTCCAAGCAAGGCCAGTGGCTGTAAAGGTAAAACTCGCATCAATTTTGTTTGAAATACCTGCTGGAGGAACTCAGCATTCAAAAGAAATTCCTCCTGAAGATCAGTGAAACTTTTCACTCCACAAAATTCCACTGCAGGGAGAGGATTTGTGATGTGTGTAAGTCGACTGTGTCTATAGGATTGGTTATATGCACACTCTACATTAGCTCAGTAAGGAATATTTAGAATTACACCTAGTGAGCAAGCTGTGAGTCCAGAAAGGCTCTGCAGGGTCTCAAGGGATGATGAAGAAGCCATTCCCTTTGATGTCTATACTCAGCCCTTCTCAGCTTGTCAGATGCGTGGACCAAACAGCAACTATAGCCAGAGGTGGCAGTTATCTTAAAAAGAAAAAAAAGCAGATTGAGGATGAGGTAAAAAGATGTCTAAGAAAAACAAACCAAACCCAGGTGTTTGAAGGACAGCACCGCAAGGATAGCTCAGCACATCCAAGTAATTGATGGGAATGACCAGTATCTAGGCTTGATAGACACATACTTACAACTTCTGATACATTCCACTTTCCTTTCTTCTCATTCAATGCCTCATTCCTATTGTAAAAAAAAACCCTGAATGGGCAAGTATGGCAGCCTGGCCTTGAGTATTGTGTGCAGTTTTGCTTTGCACAATATAAGAAAGGCGTTAAGCTATTAGAAAGTGTCCAAAGGAGGGCAACAAAGATGGTGAAGGGCCTTGAGGGGAAAGCTGTATGAGGAATAGCTGAGGGCACTTGGCCTGTTCAGCCTGGAGAAGAGAAGACTGAGGGAAGACATCAGAGTCTAGAACTTCCTCATGATGGGGAGCGGACAGGTAGACAGGCATTTCTCTGGTGACCAGTGACAGAACCTGAGAGAATGGCCTGAAGTTGTGTCAAGGGAGGTTTAGGTTGGATATTAGCGAAAGGTTCTTCACCCAGAGGGTGGCTGGGCACTGGAACAGGCTCCCCAGGGAAGTGGGGAGCACCAAGCCTGATAGAGCTCAAGAAGTATTTGAATGACAGTCTCAGGCACACAATGTAGCCCCTGGAACTGGATGCAGGGCTAAAAGTTGGACTCAAAGACCCTTCTGGATTCTGTGATTGTATGAAAATTGGAATGCACTGTAGAATGAGAGACCAAGAACCAGGTAGTGGCGCCTCAGGGATAGAGGGAAACATCCAGGATTTTCTGGGAGGAATCTGCTGAGAAAGACCCTGGGGAAGTCTACAGCCAGCCCTGTAATTGTGACAGTCCTATTAATAAAGCAGGAGCACCGCAGAAGACAGATGATCCACAAGAAGCTCAGGGATTAAGGAGAAAACTTTGCAGAATTTTTCAGATACCATCAAATGTGCTTTAAAAGCAGCCAATGCTTACTGGAAAAGCATGAACAAATATTCTGCTGTAAAACAATTGTTCTCATTTTGCCGTATTTTTCCACTTAGCCTTTAGTATTTTGGAGAATTTTTCATCTTTCAAGCACTATTAAAGGGACTGGAGGGGGAATTCTTTCTTCCTCCACAGGTTTCAGGTTGAATTAGCTCAGTCCACAAGTCAGTTTCTTTGTTTTAATAAGATTGCAGGCATATGTTTAAGGATTTTAGACTAACATAATTATGTATATAAATCAATAGAAATGCATATTAACAAGTAAATACACAAGTTCACATTATAAAGGATACATGTTTTTCATATGGAAATCATTACATACAGCTTAGCATTTTGGCGATTGACACAGCATTATTATGACTAAATTGGAAAGTGTCTTTTTCTGTAGCACCTGCCTTACTATTTGTTGCAGACAACACAGATGGGATTTGTGAGATTCCCCACACTATCCTTTTCCCTTTTATTTTGCATTAATGTTCTGACAGGAGAGGAGGCCCCATGAAGAAGAATAAAGGGCAAATCTTAAATTTGGAGATGGGTTTGAGATGTCTTTTTTGCCTGTGCATGTGTGCACCAAGGCATGTCAGGCTGCACTGCCTTTATTTCTTTCTTTCATTAAGTGGCTGCAGTTACTGGTAGAAATCAGAGGATACCAGGACATCTTCCTGAAGGGGAGGACACTGCAGCTCCCATTGAATTATACCCAGAATGCTGGCAGGTACAACCTGTGACTCACATCCTCCTGAGAACAGTTATGCTTATTTTAGCACTGGCTCTAGGGGGGCCCTTGCAGCCTGCTCTCTTTGCTCAGTGCAACTTCTCAGCCCTATCGGTTTCTAGCCAGTAGTGTGGATGGGCATTTTGGCAAGGTTATCATTCTCTGTGGTACCCTGGAGCCCAGAAAACATTTCGACACTATAATAATACTGGTAATGACTATAATAAATAAAGCTGGAATCTTGGGAGGACATTTGTTTTAATGATTCCAGCTCTGCCTGCTACATTCAGGGGTAATATCAGCTATCTGTCTATGTCTTCTTTAATCTGGCCAACTAATTTGAGGTAATATTTATCACATAAAGGCTCTGGGTATTTCCAAATACCTCTTCTGTCCATTCATAAGTCTCAAAACTCTGATTTCCTGAAGGAAAAGATTCCCATGGTTAACTAGCCCAGGCTTGAGGCATTTTCAGTTTTGACCTCTGTCCTGCAAATGCTGAGCACTTGTCCATGGTGCTGGGCTTGTTCACCACTCCCAGCCTTCGAGAAGAATGTAGACATGAATAAAGGACTTGGTCTGGATATATGCATATCCAAATAATCTCCCATCCTCCATCTCTTTGTAGTTCAGAGTTGTATTGAGCCAGAGATGTAATGTCTTCCTAGTTAATAACACAGGTGGACTCCTCTTCCATGAACAGGCTTGTTTCCTCCCTGATCCTACACAAACTATAAATATTCAGAATTTCCCGTGGGAAGGATTTCCACAGCTTACCAACACATTGGGCTGAGAACAACACACTTTTGCTCACTATGTTGAGTGCATACCTCATTTGATGCTCCCCTGTTCCTCTCTTGGAAGAAATGGAGAGTGCATGGTCCCCCTGGTTTGCACAGTTCACTGGGAAAAGGTCTCAGTCTGGCAGCAGAAGCCCGCAGCTCCTGGGAAACCCACTGAGCCCTCATGCATCTTGCAGCAGCCTGAGACATATGTCAAGGAAAATTACTGGTCAGCATCTCATCTGCACTAGATCTCTCCAGAAGGGTCTCGGTGAGCAGTTCAGAAACAAGCATCTTTCAGAGAGCTGAGGCCTCCTTTTTTGCCTGACAGGTTGTGCTCTCACACTCTTTTTCTCTCGCCTTGTCATCCAGCGCAATGACTCATGCAAATGAAGAACAGCTGAACTTAAATAAGAGAAGTCCTTAGGGACTATCAAAGGGCACAGAACTTGAGGAGAGAGAGGGGAAAATGTATTTGCATAGTCATCATGACAGTCACCAGAGCAACAAACAATTAGATTCTTCCCTGCTGATGAATTAGCAACGCTTCAGCTGCAGTATCGCTCCACAGTCTCTATCCAGGAGAGTCAGGCCTTCATGTGTTTAACCGGAACTTGCAAAAATCCTCTAAAAGAGGGAAACTTCACTTTGGGGAGAGTTTGTCCTCCCTCAGGCTGTCCCAGGAGAGATAACTCCTTGACTCACATGCTCAACTAATGAGTGTCAGTGTTACTTCGTACAAAAACTCCTCAAGGTGAATGTATCCAATAGGAATATACACAGATATGAAGCTACACAGAGGAAATCTTTGTTTCCCACTGAAGAAAAATAGGGTGTATGTGCCTATGTATGGGAAAGTGGGAAAGTGCCCTTCCTTGTCCTTCCTTCCCCCATCTTCCTTACAAGCTTGAATTCCTTGAATAAAAAGGGACGGTGTTGAAACAGTGTCTCTCGGTCAACAAATGGAGGCTTGTTTATCAACACGTAGCTAAGGCACTACTGAAACACCATCTTAATTAATAACATGACCTTGTAAATATGGCATCTAACTGCACATGCAAATTCCTGCTTATTTCTCAGTTGTGTTTGCTCTCTATTCCCAGTAAAAACAAGTGTTTACTCATCACCTAAGCTGCAAGGAGTGCAAAGGCAAAGGATCTTATTATCTTCCCAATTGCACAACCTCTATTGGTGGCACAAGGCACGGAAAAAGCAGAGCATGATTTTCTCCAGTCCCAAGCAGAGGTTCCCATGACCACTCTTGGGGAGATCATCTGCCAGCCCAGGGCTTGACTCTTTTAGTTCTATGGGTGGCTGGAATGAGACTGAGAATGGAATCCCTGCCAGGGGCTTTTCCTTGCTGTTTTTTGCAGTACCACCAGTCTCAGAGGAGCAGGTCCCACCCTGCATCTGAGCAGGGGACATGAATGGAAGTGGGAAATGCAGGATTCCTTCTCTAGGACACCGTAAGTCTCCTGCAGTCCCCAAACGAACCCTAATGCACAATACTCCCTCCAGAAAGTTATTTCTTCATAGAGAACCTGCTGGTCTGGGAACATTCCATGGGCATGCAATATTCTTCTCTTTTAAGAGGTGAGTGACGGAATTGAAAAAGCAAAACAAAACAGAGAAATCCTTTCTGTCCCCTGGCATCTTTGCAACTTCATTGCTTTATAATAAATGCACATTCCCATCTGGCCTGAGGGCTCCTCTTTCCTGCCTGGGCAGAGGTGCTATTCATTCACGGTTCACAGGGGAGGGAAGGAGTCACACACTTTCCTTTCACAGTCATGTAGTCCAGAATCAAGAACACTCCACAAGACACTATCGAATCAAAACCAGACACTCCCCGAGGGCACCATATACATTTAGGAAACAAGGGCAGTCAGCCCTTCATGACCAAACTTCTCAATGAAGGAGAGAATGGTCTGTGTTCCACCACACCCCCCAAGCTTGCTTTATAAATAGAACAATATTCTCATCTACTCCTCCCCAGTTCCCCACTCCCAAGTCCTCCCACAAAAACAAACAGAGAAATCACACAGACACTGCTAGGGGATACTCCTATCTCCAATTCCCTGCTCAAGACAAAGGGACTCTTAATGCAGCAAATGTATTTCTTCCTGACTTCCCCATGGTGGGGCTGAGGAAAACATTCACAAACAAGGCAGAAGTGCTACTAGCAAAATGAGAGAGACAAAAAGGGAGCAGGTTTCCTGGGCTTTGTTTCCGGTCCTCCCACTGCTCACTGTAGGGAGTGTAGATAAGTCATGTTTAAACTCCCTCCAACACAGTTTATCTAATGCCATCTGGGTTTATTTTTCTGAAGTCTTAACAAACTCATGCTCACATTCGCTTTGTTAATGACCATGTGCAAGATCACACATGCAACTCTGGGAATGCACGATCCTTGCACATGACAAAAGACCCCTGGAATTGCTTCTGGCCTCAGTAAGTGGGCTGAGCGAGGTCTGGAGATACCAAAAATTGAAGGAATAACTCAGTGTAACTCCTGAGAAAAAGAAGCTTGTCTGCCATCCAGCTTTGCTAAAGGGCTGACATAAATTAAGGGTTCTGCAGAGGAAAGAGACACAGTTCTTTACTTTTCACTCATCCCAGGCATCATCTTCCAACATTTGAATGATAGAGAATGGTTTCCCATGGTGTAATACTGGTAGGACAGCTGGAGTTCACAACTGCCAGCTATAACTCAGCCCCCACTGCTAAAATCTCTGGGGCAGAGACAGTCTTCTTTGTTCTACCTGTTCTGTGCCTAAGACTGTAGAGGCCTTAAATCCTGTTTCCAGCCTCTGAGTACACCCACTGGATGAACGTTAAGAGAAGCAGCAGCTTTGCAAGGAGCAAAGCCAGAGTCAGACTGTGAGAAGGAAGGTCTGCTGAGAAAAAGGAGTTAAAACTAATGTGTTATTCCCAAGATTGTTTCTCCTGCTAAAGCAAAAGGGTACTTGAAGATGGGCCTTAACTCCTTCAGTTTAAAGTGCCATGAAGTGGAGCATGTCAGCCCTGCCTCCTTCTCTCCAGCTCCTTAGTGGAAGCCTGGGACTTTCAGCCTTCCCTCTCCATTAATAGTGGCTTCCATGATGCACAAGCTTCTTCAGGAGGCAAGGAAGGGGAGAGCTCAAAATGGAAAAGAAAGCGCTGAAAGGGATGATTACATGTGGAAGAAAAAGAAAAAGCCCACTTTTCTTCTCACAAAGGGAAGCTGCTGGCTGATTGCTTTAGGCAATACACGGGGTTGCTTTGTAACACACAGTTTCCTATCCAGGGTCCACTTTCAACTGCTACAATAGAAGTGGAGGGAGAAAGAAAGAATGGAAGTGGATTCAAGTCCTCTTCACAGAGAAATATCTAACCCTCCTTGTAAGGCTTTTATCCACTCTTGTAAAAAATAACTAGACATGGTTAAGCCTTACAGACCTCCCCATTCTCATTGCTACCAACTACCAAGCCCAAATGGCCATTCTGCTTCCCTCTGCAGTTAGCCAACTGCTTTTTACTCCTTCTCTTCCTCTCAGGGGCTGGGTTTTCCATAGTTTTCGTTGCACAGTGTTATTGTGTCAGGTCAGGCCTATACAACTAGCTGATGTCTCTCCACACTGTGAGAAAACAGCCATATTTTTAATGCTACTGTGAGCTCATCTAGCTTAGAAGAGGGCTGGAGGTGAAGATATAAGAACAAGGGTGTATGAAGCGATAGTAAAGATGATGAGAAAGATATGTTCACATCTGGGAGATATACTATCTATGGTGACAAGCCAAACTTTTTTCAAAACTGTAAAACACCCAATGACTTTTTTCCATTACAATGTTGGTCATACATTCACTAGTCCATGTGCTAAACTTGGCACATGGGAGGCAGATGTTCATGCCAGCCCTCCATCAAGACCCTCTCTGTCTCTCCAAACCTCTCATTCCTTACCTCCCACTGAATCCTGTATTTTACACAATCATTCTTCTCACTGGCCACACATATGTTTTTGACAAAGATTTCAGCTGCTGAGAGTGGAAAAGGCAGCAGAGTGCTGTTCTCTGTGCATGAACAGCACTCTGTTGTGTTGCCTCCTTTAGGAACTGTAGCAGGGTTTCCAAATCCCAATCCTCATTTCCAATGTACAATGATTTACCAGTGTCTCCATTGTCTTACCCATGAACTCTCTTTACAACCTGTTATTCATTTTGAGGAAGGAGGTTTTCTTTTTGAATGATGTGAAAGCATTTGCCTGACATGATGGGAATTTATGAGTTGTGACTCCCGACTCCTCCCCCACAACCCATGAAATCAGCACAAGGCAGGGGATGAGGAGGGGAGAGCAGTGTCTGCAGACAGAACCAAATGGACAAGGCTTCCCGCTGACAGGAGATATTTATGTATTTGCCTACATTTTAGTATAAAACCAAAGAGATCTACTGAGGTGTGGGGGGCAGTAGGGCAGAAACAGCAAACTCAAATACAACCATCAATCTCCTGCCTGCCTGGAGTGACGAGTGGAGGATGGACCTCTATTACCCATCATTGCAAGCAACCATTACATCAGGATGCAGTTGACGGACAATTTTCACAGGCTTATGCTTTTCTTCTTCCCAAGGTCTCCTGTCCCAAGACATTTGCGTGGGAAAAAGGCTCAAAGTAGACAAGATCTATGTATGCCAACACATTATCAAAGTGGGACAGGAACATGGAGGGATGGGTGGTGGTTTCCTATGCATCACCTAAACAAAGAAAACAGTTCAGTATTGGTGGTACCACTACTGCTTGGTCTGCAGGACCTCAACATCAGGGTTGGTGGGCATGTTTGTCAGTTGCAACATGGCAATGACTGCCAACTTGTATGATTGTTAACTGGCAGACTTTCACAGCCAGAGTGTTAAGTATGTTCAGTCCCTTAAGGAAGTCCTAGGTTGCTCCCCTTCCACATCTACTCTGTTGCCTGTTCTTCCCCCTTGCTTCTCTCTTTCTGTCCCAGTGGTTTCTTTCTTCCTAAGCATTACTGCAGATAAGAGCTGAAATTTCTGCCTTTATATTCCACACTGAAGGTCTCACCCAGCTGCATGCGGATGATACTGAGAGCACTTTAGGCTTTTATGGTCTTGGAGAACATCCTTGTTGATTCATGAATTGCTGTTTATGTGCTCTGATCTGGAATCCAGCAGCCTCTCAAGTGTGCAATGTGTTCTTCCTCACCCAGATTTCTCCCTGAGTTTTTTGGGCAGTAGTTTGAGACCCCACACAAATGCAGCAATTTCATAGAACCTCTGCGAGATAAAGGTGGTGGCACAAAAGGGTGAACCAGCATTCACAGGAGCTCAGCACAGAATAGGGAGGGTGTTATAATGAGGAAATCAGGCTGTCAAGAAAACTTGAAACTGAATAAACAGTGTTGATTCTAGCTTTTTCGGGGGACTTGCTTGCTGCTTCTGTTTTTCACTTGTTTCAGTAATAAATCCTTTAGCATTTGTGCATATGTGTTCGCAAATTGTTTGTGGATAGTCATTTGGCTTGTACCACTTTGTACTTTAATTGTAAAGGATGAGCATTTTATGGAAGCATATTTCAGCTTATGGGCTACCCTGAGGATACAGCTGTCTTGTAATTCAGTGTGTTACTGGTCAATGAAGTCTCATGATATTTATTTTACCTGTAGAAACAAAACCTCATTTTCCAAAAGCTGAACACATCCCAGCACAAAAGAGGATTCTGGGTAGTCACATTTATATGCAAGTACCACCCCACTGCATCCTTCATGCAAGCATTCTCAAGGAGGTGGATGAGAGGCATAGACATGGGTCACTCAACCCACTGTAACACATTCAAAACTTCCCCACCCACCATGTGTTGTATTTGCCTGACAAAAGCTCCAGTCAGCTCTGGAAGTCGCATGTGTTCTCCTTAGGGATCTGCAATCCAGTTGCATTCATCCCAACACATGTGTCCTTCTCGTGCTGGCATAGCAGAAGAATAAAACTTTTGGACTGCAGGATTAGTGCTATGAGCTCCCCATGAGAGGCTGAGGAGGATGCCTAGATAAAAAGGAGCAGCTCTCAACACTGTATGTCTTATTAATTTCCCTGTTTTCGCTCGGGCCATGCATTCTGGAAGAGTGATGGACTGCCGGCTCTGCAGCTACACTGCCCCTTCCATCCTCTCCTCCCACCCCTCTGTTCAAAACCGACCAGCTGTGCACTGAAGACACAAATAACAGCTCGAGCGAGGATCAGTGGCAGAGAGACCAGGGAGGAGGGGGCTGCATGGCACGTGGGGACTCGAGGCATGCAGTTGGCACATGAGATCTGAAGCACGCCAGCTGTCGGGACCCACCCCTGCAATCTGCTGGTGCACATAGCACCACAGACTTGGGCTTTAAAAAGGGAGGAATAAAACCCACAATAGCAGCAAAAATTATTTACCCAAAGTTCATGAGCTTGTTATTAATGATTTCTCCAAGACCTGTGTGCCAGCCTGTGTTCACCCTTTATTTGCTGCAAACAAGAGTGAATGTAGAGAGAGGCAGTGCATCACAAACAGCTTCTGAGCACCACAGAAGTTGTCTGTCTCCACTACCGTCCCAAGCACAGATATGGGCAGAGTGCACACAGGGACCAGAAACCTGCATGCCTTGGAACCCCTCAAAGCCTTTCTGATTTGAAGCATCTTCCTCCAGGTCCCCAGATAATGCACAAACCTTTCAGAGTGTGTTTTCTCAGCAGAGCCATAGCCCACGGATGAAAAGCAGTTTCAGATGACTGCAGCTATGGGGCACAACAGAGAAGGGTCCCAGAGAACATATGGTGCTGCTGTACTGCAGTGTACAGTCTGATGGTGGTTATGGTCAACCAACGCTTGTGGGTATGAAAGTGGGCAAGTTAGAGGTTAATTTCCTGATAAGACACACTCCAACAGGATTGTGGGGCATCTGCAGCAGACACGCTCAGATAACCTGGCACTGATAGACTTCTTCAGTGTATTTATCCTCTAACTCCTCATTAGATAAGGAACATTATACGTAGATGATGAATTGAAGAGTCTAAACAGGAAAAGAGCTGTATACTGCAAGATGAAGCTGCAAAGTTGTTCTCCCAAGAAGACCAGTCCAGCTTTTGGTCTGACATTGGTCCTGGACTGAATATCTTCTTCACCATGGGGCAGGTCTTCTCAGGGTAAAAATCTTACATTCAGCACACACAGCAAAGCTATGCCAATACTTTTTCCAGGAATAAAAAAAGTCTTTTTTTGAGTATTCTTTCCTTGGCTGAGACTGTCACCCAGGAGTTGTCCTTATCATCATGTTTGTGGTTACTGCCTGCCAAACAGGAACTGGATTTTAATCAACAATTTGTTTCCCTTCAGGGCACCAAGCAGCCCTGCTTAGTCTTTGGGATGTGACCAACACTTCCCTGCCCTTCATTCATACAAATGAGCAGTGCTGTTGCTTAGTAGTGATTTCTAAGCAGTTATGAGGCTAAAACTGGCCCTTTTCACAATTTCCTCTAAGGACACAGGAGACAGGAGGGGGAAGCAATGCCAGTATTAGGGAAGACAAGGGCTCAAGACGTGTATCTCTGCGCCAGCTACTGGGACACTAGGGGTTTGAATTATCAGCACTCACCGAAGAATATGGAGGGGGAAAGTGGCAGTAATTATATTTTATTTGGGAGCTGAATTCTCATGCTCCTGCTTTTCTTTAGGTCCATTCCAGTTGGGGTACATTTCTCTGAAAGTAGGTCTGAACTAATCTAGGAATAACATTATGGGACATACCACAGGGGATTAGATCTCTGTGGGTCACAACAAAATGCAAACCAAGATCTTGCACAGAACAGCTCCTGTGTAAAGCATTTTCCTCTAAAATGCCTCTTCCTGGAACAAAACTTGAGCTGAGGGATTGAAAGATGCGTTTGATTCTTTTCTGCAGCTGAAAGTTGGCTTCCATGAAGGAGACCTCTTCCTTATTCCTATCCCAGTAACTGGCCTAAGATTCAATTTTTTGAACCCTCACAGACACACATAGACACACATAGACACACACACACACACACACACACACACACATATGATGTGGATAACATTTATGCTTCTTGCAAAGACATGACCACCTTTGTTCACATGGATTGTTCTTGTGCAAAGGGACTGGAGCCCTCACCATGGCAGTGAGCTCATTCCCAGTCTTACTTTCAGCTTCCTGAATTTAATCTGAACTTTTCTGTGTAACACTAATGTTATGGAAAATCAGTTGTAATAGACGAGGACCATTATTGTTCTTCAGGTCAAGCAATCAATGCAGTAATTTCCTTCCACTTTAATGCTATTATTTGGTTGTAATCATTTCCAGTTGAGTTTGCATGAGAATGAAGTTGAAACTGCTCCTGGTTACATTCATCTGGAAAAATTTCAAGACTCTGCTCTAGAAAATCAAGACTTTCTTTCAATGAGCCCTAATTAATGATGATCATGATTCTTCTACTCTCTGAAGGTTTCTTTTCTTTTAGAGATGTCACCAGAGACACCCAAGAGATGCTGTAATTCACTGTGTATTTTGGTCTAGGAGAGAGCTCACTATGGCCTTGGATTGCAGCCTGAACACATTTTTTTTTTAGATTTTTAGCAGTAAAGCTAAACCAAGAAAAGAACCAAACTCTCACTTTTATGGACAGTCAGATCAGCCCTAAGTGATTAAGGAAACCAGAACACTGCTGGGAAAGCAAGGCTCAAAACACTGGCAATTTTATTCCATAGATCCTGTTCTTTAAACAATACATCCATATATAATAGCTTAAATAAAGCAGGGCCAGATGCAGTCCAGAAAAGGAAGTAGCTAATAAGGATGCCATTATTTAAGACTTTCTATAATGCAACTAGCATGGCATATATATTGGTGAAGGGATCTACAGCCCTTTAATTTTCCTGACAGGTTGATGCACAGTTATCCCTTCAGAGGCTGCTTCTGATACCCCCTCTGCACTGTGTGATATTGCAACAGTCATGCAGGATACCAGCACAGACCCCAGTATTTTTTGTCTAGGACATGTCTTTCCCAAGCATGATGTTGTGTGGTCTGGGAGACAGGGAGTAGACCTTATGCACAACATAGCCAGGGTTCTTCAGTCAGCCGGGGCTGATTCAGGCTTTGCATCAGATGAGATCTCATTGTCCGGTATTTTACTGGGTCTCCAAGTAGCTGACAGAGGAAAGGGAGAAACTTTGACCCAGTTTCTTAAAATCCTCCCAGAGACATGCTATAACAGCATCCAAAAGCAGCAGCACTTTATAAAGGCCAATGTTTGCTGAGGTAGACTTGGCCTGGCATCCTTGCGCCTGTTAGAAAGTGCCTTCTGCATTGTAAGGCCGGTGTCCAAAAGCAGAGGGACTGGTGGAGCAGAAAATCTGAGGCACACTCGGAAAAGCATGGAGTTGAGTTTGCTAACCAGGTTTCCCTTGTGCTTAGCAGCAGCTCCAGTGGGCCCCTGGGAGTTTTCAGTAGTCAGGAGCCTTGTTCCTTGGCAGAAACATAATGTTGGCTGTTTAGCATGCTGCTGAACCTGTAATCTACAGCCAAGCAATAGCAAACGCTGTAGCCAAGTGAACAGCAGGCTTGGAAGGGGGTTGTTTTCAAGGGCTGATTTCCTCTGCCATTTGCAAAAGGGCATCCTGCAGCCAGGCCATATGATTCAGGACTCTGCCTCACTGTGGATGTGCTGTTTCAGTGCTCTGCTTGTGGAAAAATCATCACTGTTCATGACAGATTCAGGTGACATCAGGTGACTCTTCAGTAGGTGGATAAAGCACTGCTAAGCCAGATGCTGCAAATGCTTTTTCCCCGAGGTGCTGACCAAAGCACAGCTCCCTCATACAGCAAGCATCTTCTGCAACACTATTTTGTTCTTCTCACATCACTCTTAGTAAACCTCCACCCTGTTTTGAACAGCTTTCTTTCTTCATGAAGCCACTCATGGCTGTGTCCCAGTTCAAGAGCACGTGTAGGTGGCTCAGCCCATCCAGGACCATCATAATCATGATCCACAATATCCCTTATTGCTTCTCTCCTCAGTAGTTTTGAATCAATGGATACCAATCACAATAAATCATTCCAAATGGCTTGTCATTCTGCTGGTATGGAGAAATGATGAGCAGGACAACTGTAGATTCATTTTCACTTGTTCTCTCAGCCAGAATTGGTATGGAATAATGACTATGGCACGTTGAGCAAATTAATTTTTTGCCTGTGACCTCTGCCAGGATTTTAATGCAAGGTCTAGTAGACTAAACGATTACCAAGGGACTATCTGTGTATGTCTGTCGAACCACATCAGTGCACGCATTTCTGGGGAAGTGTGATGTATACTTCTAGTGTAATCCAAATTTGGGGGAAATGTTTAGTTTTTCTCTTGCCAAAAGCATGTTGTGTATTTGCATATAGTAAAATCAGGCACATCCTCTGCTTGTGAAGCAGCATTCCCCTCCTCCCCTCTCCCCACAGTGAAAGGTGGAATTTCTCACTCATGCTCTGCTCCATTATATCCATATCTCTGTGTGTTCCCACACCCCTTTCCCTTCCTGTCATTTCTAGCAGTCAACTGGGATCATTTGTACTAAGCTTTGTTGACAGAGGTAAGACAGAAATAAAATTGACTACAGCATAATGCATTCAAAACAAAAACCTGGGCTTCCTTTTTAGCTTGTTGAACAAAAAGCCAGGATGTAAATACTTTGGGGAAATTCTAGGCTGTTTTGCCATTGTCCTTTTTCAGTTCCAGCTCTAAATGAGAGATTTTGTAATGAGTTATTTTAATGTATAGGGAGTCAACCCTTCTGATAAAAGGAGCCATGTCCCAAGTGTCCAGATAGCCCAGGCCTAAAAGACAGACACCATACATATTTAAAAGTCAAGGAAAAGCAAGATTGATACATAATTCAAGTCCAGGAGACGATAATACATCCATAATGCTGCCTGTTGTGGAGAGGGGTCTAAGCTGGACTGAGCTTCACAGACTTCTTGGGCATTCTGGTGACATTGGTACCATCAGACTGTACTGGGCCACCCCCTTACCCCCTGTGTGTTACCACAGGCTCTGCCTCTATATTAGCAATTGTGGACTGTGTTGGGAGTTTTGGGACAAACATGTCTCTTTCTCCTCACTTCTCCTACAAGAGCTAAGAGAGGTCTGCAGACAGGAAGAGCCAACCCTTGCACTGCTAAAAGCATCCTGGGGTTTGAACAGCACTATGTCCCATCCCAAGCTGCCAGGTGAAGTTTGGCTCAACACCATTAGCTGGGTTGGAGTCTGAATCATCCAGCATGAACCCCTCACCAAGGCAAACACAACAGGCAAAAGAAAACACAGAACACCTTGGTCTAGAAATGGTAAATTCTGACTTGTTTCCTTTAGCTTATGTCCTCACACTTTTCCTCCTCAGCCCTCCCTCCCTCTGTCTGTATGCCAGACTGGCCACTATCCCTGGAGTAAACTCCATCTGACAGCTGCCTTGCAGGCTGACAGCATTGCAGGTGACTACAGGAGACCCACGGATCGCCCTTTTGCCCTTGTTAACATCTGTATTATGAGCAGCACTAATGGCAACATGACAAGCTAGAGATAGATGGATGTAAACAAACTCCCAACAACAGTCATGGGAGAATTATTTGCATCATTATCTCTTTCTTCATTACCTGCAAAGGATCAGGACATTTATATTTTTGACATATGCTGCTGGTCAGTTTAGTAGATGCAGCTTTAATTCTTTTTCTTTGTTGAAGAGGAGGAGAAGAGGCACAGAGGAATTGGAAAGGCTTTGTCCTTGTTTGTGGGAAGGCTCTAGAAGGTTGAAGGAAAGCTGAAGATCATCCCCAGCAGTGGTGCCAGTCTGTTTATAAGCTATAGGCATAAGAGGCAGAAGCTGTCAAGCTAGAAATCAATATTCCTCAAAATGAAAGGACTCAGAAGAAACAGGTATTGGGGGAGGAAATGTTACAGAAGACCACATGTGAAGTTCATTGGGTGGACAGAAGAACAGGTGGTACAAATAAATAGAAGCTTCCTGTCAGTGTCCCAAGGAATTGAAGGGAGAGGGAGCTATAGTGCCTAGGTGTGGGAGATGGTTAGGGAATATTTGTTTTTCTGAAAAAAGGGACATTTTGTTAGGTGTCAAGACCAGCTCTTGGAGAGATCCATAGAAGAACATGCAGCCAGGAACTTCTCTGTACACGAACTAGGCAAAATGCGAGAGCTGCGTGAACTTGAAAGAAGAAAGCACCATACCTCTTTCTTCAAAAATGAGTCAAATATTTGGTTTATCCCCATGGAAACTGTCACCACCATCTTTGGTGCCTGTGTCACCTGGAGGCCTCGAAACCAGAGATGAATGAAGAATGTTCTCCTCTACACCCTCACTAGCTGGAAGGTTATTATATTGCTTGTAAGGATGAGATGTAGGCTGAGGAAACAAGAGCAGTACATGAATGTGCCCTACCTGCATGGTAGATCTGTTGGCCAAGCCACTGGAGGAAGGAGTTAGCTTGCAGGACAGTAACTTGATATCAAACTCTACAAGGCCAAGAGGGAGGGGAATGTTGGTTAGATCTACTACTTGATCTCCTTCAAACACACAATAGTGTTAAACTGGAAGTCTAGAAGTAGAGTAATTTATGAAGAGAAAGGGTGCAGGTTCCTGTGTCATTCTTCAATAGCACATTTCAGCTGTGAGAATAATTCACCTTTTGCATCCCATTCTGTCCTTGGCCTCTGCAGGCTTTCATCTGTGCTGCCAGGCAGCATGGATGCTGTTGGCTTTGACGAAATGGGCAGCTCCATGCTGGAAGCCAGACAAAGGCCAACAGTCCATTAGATACAGGCCAAAGAGCATCTGTAAAGTGACATATGCTGGAGTTCTGCTTGGCCCTCAAGCAATATCCACTGCCGATGCGTGTAATAAGATACATGGGGGATAAAATCTCCACAGTCCAACCAAATTCTTGTGCTCTTAAACCCTACATTCCTAGTACGTCAGTGCCCTTATTTCTCCATATAAGAAGCTGTAGACTCTTTATCATCTAGCACATATTAACAGAATCTCTTAAAGTTTTCTTGGTTCTAAAGTAACCACTTTATTTTTAAGGTGAAATGTCAAATACACGTGGTGTTATCTTCCACCAAGATCCTAACTGATGACTCCAAAGATATTCCCAGAATCACAAAACCTGATTAGAAACAAACTTACCCACTGTCACCAATAAGAAAATCTCATGGTACCAGACCCAGCAGGGAATTAATACAACATGCCGTGTGATACAATTACGTATTTTTATGAAGTTGAGCCATCTGGTTGGGGTTTTTTTTCAGACATTTCCCTGTAATAGTTCTCATCCTTTCATATGTTTTTCTTATTTAAAAAAATATCACCATACCTCAAAAACCAAAGTACTGAGATTACACACAGGAAGGAGCTGGAGAGTTTCACAGACAAAACTCTATATGAGCTATTCTGTGCTTTTCCAAAGGACCCACAGGATTTTCTTCATTTAAATTTATGAAAGGACAGCATATTGATTATGTAACTGCCATCTGAAGTTTAATAATATATAGAAGAAGTAAATGGAGTTGCTGAGGAATTTAACTCACCTATAAATAGAGAGTGGCATCCCCATTAATTCATTAAAGGTATATGGGAGGTGTAACATATTCCAATTAACATTTCATAAGATGGTTGTAGCATGTTAGTTATGAACCAACATTTGTCATTTTCTTTTTAGAGCAATTAAATGACATCCAATTCCCTTGGCAGTCTGGAGCTGTCTCCTTTGATAGCTTTCAAAGTTTCTAGAGAGGACATATATAACAGGTAAAGACATTCCTGTTTTGCTGCTTTTCTCCTTCTTCTTCTTACTATTATTTTTATTTTTCCCCTTCTTATTTTTCCCCTATCACTGTTTCTCTGCCAATTAGAAAGCATTTTGCTTCCTGAATGGCCTTATTCACCCATTGTTCAGTTAAATAACCACTAGCTAGATATATCTTGCTTAAGCACAACAACTGGCCTCATACCAGATGAGCTTGATATTTATTTAACAAACAGTGCTGTCTTCGTAGATCTAAATTAGAGCCTTATTTGAAATACTTAAAGTGTACCCATTACTGTTTGCCCTCAGTGAAAATCCAAGTTCTGGTTACGTCCCTGCTCACCAGGATTAGAACTGTCACAATATTTATTTAACAGGAGGAGGCATGCTAAGCCATGCTGCAAACATTGCTGTGCCAATATGAAGAGCAATGTACTGCTTTTTACAGTGTTTCTTTCTATGTGCTCTCTCTCCATCCCTTCCTCTTTCCTCTACTCCCTGCTGTCCCCATGTTCTCCTTCCACATGCCCCATCCCACAATTGTTGTTGCTCCTGGTCACGAAGTGATTATGGTGGAAAAGCACGTTTAAAAAGAGCTGTGAAACCTGGCTGTGGTGCTGATGGAGAGATGGGGGGCAATGGATGGTCTGTCCTCCCCTCTCCTGGTGTCCCCTGTTCCTCAAACTAGAGTAATGGGGGACAATGGAGACAGAATCCTGGCCTCTTGTTTCTTCATCCTCCTGTATTAATCCACTGTTGGTGAAACTTATGCTGCACCACAAACCTGCTCCTGCTGGGAGACATGTATCCTTCAGTAATTAGTTCAGATCAGCAGCAAGCCCAGGTGTGCTTTGGGTATTTCCCCATCTCATTGTGAAAATGTAAACTGTAAGGGGGGAAGGTTATTCTTCTTCTGTTTCACTGGATGATGCTAATTCCCATTCCCCACAGGGAATGGATAAGCAAGTACTCTCCGTACAAGTGCAAGAATAGGCGAGTAATTTCTCCTTCTTTTTGAGATACAAAACACAACTCCCTCCCTCTGGTCTGCAAAGCCTGCTGAATTTCTGGAGCTCAGCAGAGGGAGATGGGTTCCTATCTCCAGCCCTCTAGAAAGACAGCAGTACAAGGGAAGGAAAAACAGCTGTGAAAAGTAGGAAGACGATTGTGCTAAGCACTATATATATATTTTATGCTAAGCACTATATATATATTTTATGCTGATAATTATGAAAGAACAAAGTTTCTATCTCAGGAAGCTAATATTTTTAGCTTGATTTCCTTGGCAATCATTCTGATGTCAGTTCCTCTACAATAACTTTTTAACCAACTGGCCAATTTCAATCAAACTTGATAGACAGTTTGAATTCCAAGTGGTAAAAAGTCCCTGCAAGATCTACAGTGTTTGTGCTCATGCTGAGCATAGAAACCACAGCCCCCCACTGAATGGAGCATTCCATATGCCAAAACCCTCTGCGCAGGGGAGGACCACCCTGTATGATGGCAGCATCACAGGTATGAGGGCTGCATAGAACTATTGCTGGACTCCAGATGAAATCTAGGTCTCCAGAAAGAGAAGAAGAGGAGGGGGTAGGGCAGGGGAATGGGAGGGAGAGAGTTTGTCAGGTGTCCTTTGGGACATTCACATTGCTGTGCAAAACAAAGGGGAACTCCAGGGAACACCTCAGGCTCTTGAGGAAGGATTGAAAAAGCAGGGGAAAGTATGGTAAGCCCTACAGCACCACAAAAATTAAGGATGGAGGAGTCACTCCCTTTCAGTCTACTAAAAGTAAAATGAGGAAATAGGTCTAACTGCTTCCAGCTAACCCATATCAGTCTCTGAGTGAGGAACACTCCTTTCAAGGGCCGAATTCCAGAGCCAGCAGACTTGTAACAGTCAATTATCATTACAGCTACAGATGAGAAAACCTGATAAAATGAATCCTGTATGGACAGAGGATTGAGATAGAGCTTGGGCAAGAATTGTAGCCAGAGAAAGATTAGTGGCCACAAATACATCAAAAGCAAAAGACTTTAAGACAGACATAGCTCAGCAGAGCACCACTATTTATAAACTGCCATGTGTCCCTGTTCATACCTCACCATTCATGGGTATGTTGGAAAGGCTGCATAATTCAGGCCTGGAGTCTTCATGAAGAAAGACCCCTTTCCTTTAATGTTACTGTGTCTTTCAGAAACACCAGTGTTTGGTTTTCTGGAGTTTTTTCACATGGCCAAAAAAAAAAAAGGGAAAAAAAAAAGCAGCTGTGCCTATTAAGATGTTTCTCCTATGGAGTGCTACGTCTGTGTTAGAGTGTTAGAGTTAACTCCGTGTCTGCATCTTCATCAACAATGCGACATTGCTTACACCAATTTGATTTTACCTTGTCTGGGAGATGAAAGCAATTTATAAGTTTCAAAGAGCACTATCTGGCTGAGATCCAAACCCAGGAGTGTAGTGCTGAAAAGAGAATTGCTGGAGACTTTTATGTCTGGCATATGGTGTGCTAGTTTCCTTTCTAATCTGGGTAATGAAGGTCAGTACAAAGTACTGTGTTGCTCGTTGTGTTGGCCAAGACGTTTGATGACCTCTTCCCACAGCTGAGGATTTCAAACCCTGACCAGCGTGAACTAGCAAGGGTAAATCTAATCACTCACTTCACTGACAATTTTGAAATATTTACTTTGGTCCTCATTTCTGACTACATTTTTCTGAAGAAGACAAAAGTCATGACTGGACTGCAGCAATGGAAGATTTCTACAAGCTATGCCACATGGGGCTATTCGGTAGAGCACCTGGTGGATCCTACTAGCATCTGTGACTAATTGAGAAGATAAATCCATTTTGCTGGAGTGGTTTAGATTTCCAAAAGTCCTTCAGTCTATTCCAGCTGAGCGGATTAGAGTCCAGCTCACTGGGAGTCATTACTGTCAATCCCACCAGCTGGCCTGAATTTTGTGAGAAAAAAAAAAAAGCAAGAAAAATGCATTAAAAATGAATAAACCTATATTTCATGACTTATGCAAACTGATTTTCCCAAAGGGGGTCCTATTCCTCACATATCACATCTTTGTGATGTTCCCGTATGGCTTGGCTTGCTAGTGGATCTTCTTCTAAAAGAGAAGTATTTCAAGAGTTAAGTGTCAGCATCAATGAAATTAAGAGTGTTTTGGATATAGATGAGATAAGGGCACATAGAGCCTCTGGATATAGACATATGTAGAGGTAATGAATTCAATATCTAATGCAAGATCTAAATTCTTGCATTCAGCCAAGTTATATTTATCACAGACTCTGCTGCTTAGAGTACAGTCATATCTGGAGCACAATTAGAAGTGCAGTTCATTTGAGTTACCTCAGACTATTTAGCAGTTGTATTTGCAGTAGATTTTGCTCATCTCCCAGTTCCAGGATTTTTCAGCATCTCTGTCACTTGTTTTGCAAATGGGATGGAAAGGGTCACCATTTTTGGAGATGACCATGCTGGCCTGAGAGTCTGTGTTTGGATGAACCCCCACATCATCCCTCCATCTCAGACACTTCTTACTAGCTCAACAGAGGGTCCTGTCAGCAGCCTCACTGTAGACAAATGTAGCCTCCATCAAGCCTATAGAAGTCAGAATTTTTTGTCACTCAATTTTCCTTTTTTCTTGTTCTCTTTTCCCTCTAGTAGTTTATTCAACCCAGAGAAAGATCTTCGTCCCTAGCTCATGTAGAGCTCTGATGTATGCAAATCCTCCTTGTGCTCCCATGGCCCTTTTTTTTCCCTTCTTTCCTTTTAATTCTAAATTTGAAAATAAAATGTGAGCTGGCTGCACAGAGATCTCTCATGTGTGCAACTTCCAATTGTGGCAAATTGGAACTGTCGATGCAAGCAGCTCAGATTTATTTATATATTTAAGAGGAAGGAGGGAGGAGAGGGAAGGGGAGGGGGAGATGCTCATGGTGAAAAAGAAAAATAACAGATCCAAGCAAAAAGGGATTTGAATCTCAAATACTGCTCCCTGGCCCATATTATCCAAATCCCTCCAGCCTTGTCTGTGACTGACTCTTGCCTAGTTAAAAAGAACAGGCGAAAGATCAAAACCATTTATTTTTCCCCCACCACACTAAGAGTTGTTGTTGAGTTTTGCAGATGCCATTAGGCAACCAAAGTCTAACACCGAGACTGATGCAATTAATACTTGGTGCTTCAAAACATTAACATAGCTATTTATATAAATTAGTAACCTTAAGCCCAGGCGGTAGCATTATTACAGCATTACTAATTAAATCACAATAAGCTTAGTTTGCAGTACTATTAATTATGAAGCTGACATAGTGATATTGGAGATCTGATTGGCCTATTGTCAGTCATTACCCGATCAGTAATGAACCAGACAGGCAATGAAAATCAAAGCTGACGCTCTAGCAGTGTTGCTCCAGTTACAGGGAAGAAGGGCCACTGTTCCAGCCGAGAAAGCATCAACATCCTCCGTCAAAGCAGCCGTACAGCATGCACAGCACCCAGCACTATGGGGAGGCATGTGGGGGAGGTTTTCTCCTGTCATTTCTACAGTCCTCAATCCCCAGGAGCAAAAGTTACTCTTTCCTGTTGCTAAAGAAGAGCCCATTGGCATGCGCAAGTGAACAAGGCTTTGTCATCTCTAGTGGATATCCTTTAGGGATTTATTTCTCCCTAGGAAGAGTTAGTGCAGAGAAGGACACTGATGTGATCAGTCCGTTGTGGGTCCCTCTGTGAAAACTTATAAAGGTTTTTCATGAGAAGCTGGCCAAATGGTTTATTTGATGGAAAAGGCAGTGGGACAAAGCAACCACCACAGTAAAGTGTCCTGTCACAGGCAAATGGTGCTATACACATGGCCAGAGTACCAACATAATCCCAAGGGTGTAAATGGGCAGCAGAGGCTGTAGGGCTTTACACTGGTTGTGTTCCCTATTGAAGACAAAAGGGTCTCCCAGTGCTGGGGCTGAGAGAAGGCATAGGTTGGTAATAGGAGCCTGGAGAGGAGTCCAGAATGGTGAACACAAGTTGGTCTGAAGTTGTTCATCTTTAACATGGCAGTAAGAGACAAAACAAGGACATCTGCAGAGCAGTCTTGGTCTCTGCTCTAGAGAGGAGATGATGAGTTGACCCAGAGCAAGAGGTTTGGCTGGAGGAAACCTGCAGACTGCCCTCTTTCAGAGTGGTTTGGCCCTTCAGTGTTCCAGACATCTTGATATGGTCCCGTCTCCTGTGTTACAGTGGTTTTCCTGCACAGCCAGATATTCCTAGAGCAAAGAACCCATAAAACAGCAATAATACACTTGGTGACAGCCTGTGCGTGTTTTATTAAAGTAAGAGCAAATGATTGACAGGTGTCAGTTCAGTCTGCACTTGCCTCTTGCTTCCTGATGGACCTAAAATGATGAGCATGCCATGGAAATGGAAGTAAGCCAGCTGTCTTCCATTCTGTTATCCACAACAGAGATTCAGAGCCATAAAACACTCAGTGTTTGGGAGCAGGAGGGCACCACAGGGCTCTCTGACTCAGAGGTATTGTCTCAAATTCTGCCCACAGAAGGGAACTTCTTCTAGAAAACAACGCAAAAAAAATCACTCAGACAGGGGGAAGATTATAATGGAAAGATTTGGTAGCATGGAAAGAACTACTCATTGGATGGAATAGGAGAAGAGAGAGAAAAGATCTTGCAAAGTTTTTGCACCAGCTATAGAATTTGCAAGGTCCTGAACAATTGAGGATCACTTCTGGCTGTCAGAGATATGGGGGATACCACCTCTCTCTGCTAGCTATGTAACAGATTTCTCTTCCATTCCAGCCCAAGGGAAGATTTCTGATTCCTTGAAAGATGGGCAGAGGTATGCTGCAGACTGCATTTCTACCCCACACTGCTTAATATGTGATGGTCAGTGTCAAAAGCTGCTCTATGCTACAAAGCCATTTTGCTGGCACCTCCCCATAGCTTTAATCTCAAAACACTAACCTGCAGCAACAACAACAAAAAAAGAAAAGCTTTGGTCTATCCAAAGTAAAACACAAAGCAAGTGCTGTGCCTAAATTCAATGGAACAAGGCTCTCAGCACAGGCTGTAGGATATAAGTCCCTGTGCTTTGTAAGAAAACAGACTGAGAGCTGGCAGAGATTTTTTCAGTGCTGCAGCATGTAGGGCCACTGCTACATGTCTGGGGGGGGCATAGCATTGCTGGCCATAAAATACACAGTCTTTCAGGAAAGTCGTGCCAGTTCACACAAACTGAGGATGTGACTCTTTTTTATGCCCTGATGACAGAGCTCCTGGAGCCACAACCCCAAATCCATGGGTGTTGTGCAAGGTTTAGGATCTGCACGCTACCTACGAAGAAATGGATGGATACACTCCTTCCGTAGGTCCTGACTTTTTGAAGCTTGTGCTCCTGCTATTGCATAGGTCAGCAGATGGCACTGCTACATTTAGACTTACAGGTTGGGGGTTTTTTTTCTTAACATGAAAATCTGTCTTTGGTTCTATGAGAAATGCTGCATTGCTGTACTACCTTCTCAGTGCTGTTTGACTGCTAAAAGTCCCTGGCTGCTTACACTCTTGGAAACTGGATGTTTCTGGGACAGGTGGGAAGTAGGGATTTGGACAAGTCTGTAAAAGGGCAAGTAGAAAGACTATTATGCTTACACCCAGTTTCTACAATACAGGTTGCTTTTTCAGAATTGCAACTTACTGAAGATGTGCTGTAACAGTAGCAGTACTCAATATTTCAGGATGTTGAGGTGATGCCTGGGAATGTCTGTGCTGGTTCAGTTCTCCTTAGACCAACACCTGGTCTCTAGCAGTGGGAATAAGGAGATGCTTAAGGAACAGTAAGTACATGTGATATGTCCCCTTTATAGTGCCTCACCCATTTGCACCCCTATGTTATCATGAGCTAGATGTGATTTCTCTGCTGTGCCCTTGCCCACTTTCTCCTGAAGCGCACCTTGCTGATGGCACCAACGTCTCTTAACAAGGAGCTTCACAGTCAAACAACCTGTTATATCAAAAATACACCTATTTTTGTTTGTTTTGAGGCCTTCTCTCATTGGATGATTAGATTTGGTGGTATGAGTGCCTCTCCTACCCTCTTCATGCCACCAGCAGGTTTGTAGCCCCTTGTCATTCCCCATCAGTTGCTGAAGAAGCTGGAACACATGGTGGAGAGAAGGGCTGAGAAACAAAGACAAGCTCAGACAGCGAGATAAGCAACATGAAGCAGGGACCATGAGATGGTCTCAGGTCTCTTCAGCCATGCCTTTAAGCATGTTCTGTTCTATCCCAACAATGATGTGGTGGACAGGGAGGCAGAATGGGCAGGGAATGGGCTCGGGCAAGATAGGGCTCTTCATTCTAATACATAAGGAAAAATAAGAAGTCACTTTCCTGTAAGGGTTGCCAGCCTAGCCTACAGCATGGCCCAGAGCCAGAGCTGCTCGGAACGTGATGAGGTGCCTGAAGATGTTGGCAGGCATTTTAAAGAGGTAAAGACTGAGAACAAAGAAGAACAGGAATACCAGGGAGAGCCTTAAGCACATTTAGGCTTAATTTGGATGGGAAGGTAGAAGACCCGGGAGGGATACCTGCTCTGGCAATCTCTGAACTGGGGCCAGAATCCAAAAGAAGCAGCTGCTTATCTAAGGCTGAGCTAGGAGCGTCAGAGTCCAAGGAAGTTGGTAAGTAGCTGTCAGTGAGCATGGAGAGCCCTTGAGGGGCAAGAACACTGCAAAACAGCAAAGACAGTGCATTTGGAAGGAAGTCTCAGTCTCTCAATAAAATTCATGTTCTTTCCACTTTGTGGTCAACAAGTTGCTTTTGCCCCAGAGAGCAGGAAAAGCCAGATGCTCTCCAAGAGCTAGTGCAGGTGGCTAGGGAGATTCAGGCGTCTGCAGACACAAAATACAGACAGAGTGTTTCAGCAAGCCTGTTGCAACACCATGATGTGACATGGGAGCTCACAGTACCAAGTCTGGCAGTAGTGTCCTTGTGGCTAAAGCAAAATGGTAATTGAGGCCATCTCCCACGCACTGTGGAGACCCAAGGGATAAGACTACTAACTGATCCTTTGTCTCCCAGGGGGGATTACTCTTGAAGAAGCTATGCAAGCGCCTTTGCTGTGCAATTTTGGCAAGGTTAGTGAAGCCTGGGTCCTGCCTAGGTGCTTTATGGATGTCTGCTAAAAGGAAGTGGGCTGCAGCACCCCGGGGAGATGCTGCTGTGCTCAGATATCTAGAAAGTGGAAGCAACGGTTTAGAAGAGAAGGGAGAGACCTTGTAAGGAGTGTGAAAAAACACACCTCCAGATGTCAGAGGGGTGAATAGGAAGGAGAGTTTGGTCCAACACCGGGCAAAGGCAGCCTGCTGGGTGCATGGGAAGAGCCTCTCTACAAGACTGCATTTAAACAGCTCTACTGTGTCACTGCCACGTGCCCAGGGAGACTCCCCAGCCCCACAGAACAAATAGCCAGCACTGCCTTGAAGCTTCTGTAGCCCTCTTGGGAACATCAGACACCATGACAAGCATGAAGTGCCAACAGCAAAGGGACACCATTCAGCTCCTTGGATGGGGTCAAAATACTCAGCATACATAGGCACCTCCAAAGCTTCCCTTATTTCTTTAAAGATCCCTGCTCACCCTCTTGTACCACCTTCCTGTTTTAATTTGCAGATTAAAGGAGCAGCAAGGAACACAGGAGCCAAGGAATTTTGTCAGGCTGTGCTGAAACCAGCAGCAGCCACTGGAACAGCAGGCAGATCAGAAATGACCTCACCAAGCTGCTCATCTTTGTGCATTTTCAACCCTTACACAAGTTTTGCCAAGCCAAAGTGTGTTCCGAACAGGTGAGGCAAGAGCATCCAGTCCACAGCAGGAACCCACAAACACTGCAGGTGCTCTTCATGTGCTCATTAGAACTGGGAGACAAGGCTGAACAGAGGAGTCAGGTTTGGTTTTAAGCATCCTCGGCAGATCTTAGAAAACATGAGGTGGTCATAAAACTTGCGCTATGTTTTCATAAATGATTACAGTTATGAAACAGGCTGGTGAAGGAAGGAAGGCAGGAGCTTTAATATTAAATGAAAGGCTGCAGAGAGAAGCATCGCCTAGCAGAAATAGTCTTAGGGTACCAGGAAGGCACCACTGCTTTTAATCCTCACAAGGGATTTTTACATAAAACAAGATGTGACTTCATTTTGTTTTGTTTAGTTGCAATGCTAGAATGTGGATTTTACCCAGCCTGTAATTTTGGGCAGTCTCTTTTGGAACCTCTACAGGAGTTGGAGGCTGGGTCCTAATTTGGACCTCATTGCTCAGATATGAACTCAGAGTCAGTTTGGAAGGATATTTGGTCTGATGCCAGTCACTACACACTGGGAAGCATGGAGGTTGGCAAATATAGCCCATAAAAAAACCCACAAAGCCCCCAGTTTAATACAGCTACAGATTTAAGCTCATCTTGGACCCTGAGACGTTGAAAATAGCATGTAAAACAACTCTAGTCTGACTTTGACAGAAGATGGAACGGGTGAAGAAAATGTCAAAAGCAAATTAGAACTGGAAGATAGTCTTCTAGAAAGCAGATGAAAAGATAATTTAGAGGACAAAAAGCTGAATATTTGAGTCTTATCGCAGAACACAGTGGCTGTATCTGTGCCATGGAGATGGGTACTGAGCTCCATGCCCTCCCATTCCTGACCTCCCACTCTTCCAGAACAAGGCACTGTTTAGGACACACGCTGCTGGTTCCCTCCTTGCCCATATACCTTTGCAAACTGAGCTCCCCAGGGAACTGGGGAGATTCTTGGGTCCCATAGTTTAAATAATTCCAGTATGAGAACACCAATCCTTGGCGAAGACCTACGCCCAGACAAGCTGTGATGCCGTAAGCACAATATGTGATCAAAAGATTACTGAAATAGTACTGGATATGAGAAAGGCACTGGCAAGGCAGCAGCCAGATATTGACTAAACCATGGATAAAGGCGATGTTGACTAAAGTTTCCCAAGCCTCCACCCAAACTTCAAGCTTCAACTCAAAACGCTGATTCCAAGGCTTCTGGTTATGTCATTTATTCCTCCTCATTGCTCTGTCTCCATGCAACTGTTGTGCATTTTCTGCTCTTCTACATCTCTCGGCTGGGCTTGAAACAGCAATAATGTCATTAACGTGAGGTCTTCTTGTCCAGAAGGGTCAGCACTTGTAGCAGTGCACAGACATGAAGGAACCTGGAGAGCATAAATGGGTCTAAGATGAGGAAAAATATGACACTCTTGTAAGCCCAGGAGTGGAGGATGAGATGAGAGCAGGGAGGGACAACAATTTAGGGAGTCGATAAAAAAGGTGGCACTTCAATGGCTAATGGGGAATTATGGCATACATCTTTGATCAGTAGAAAAAGCAGGTTAGTGAAAAAGAGGCAAGGAATACCAGTATCAGGGTTTGGGATCTTCTTCCACTGAATTGTAAAATTCCTGTAAGTACGGCATTAACTGACATATGATACTAAACTGTCATTCCAGCTACTGGATGCCTTTATCATTCTTTTAGTGCTCTCTGGTAGTGTACTCCGTTAGTGTACTGTCCCTTTAGCCATTCAACTGTCTCGCCCCAGCAGCTCTGTGCCACCTGCCCCAACCTCCAGCTGCCTTCGAGCAAATCAATCCATGCAGTTGCCCAGAGGCAGGAGGCAGAAAAGGAAGAGCAAGAGAAGAGAGATTATTTTGGCTTTTTTTTAGAGCAGGACAAGTGCTTACTGTTAATATGCAGAATGCCTGTATATCTCAATTATACACCTCCCACAGGGGCCTATTACAGCTACCCTGGGCAGCCAACATGTGTCAGCAGAGCAAACATCGAAGGCTATCCCAATGTACTCCAAAAATAAAAAACAGAGAAAGCAGGACATGAGCCTGTCGACAGCTGTTTCTTTTCTCCCCTGCCCCTTCCCCATGTGGTTTTCAGGTCTAGCTGCCAGACCTATGCCTTAGCATTTTAACATGTGCATGAAATTGCAATCCCTTCCACCTCTCCCTTCGTGGTGGAAATTGGGACATTGGCATTGTGCCCATCACAGCTTACACAAGTTCATGTTACAATTCAATGCTGATTTTTTTTTTAAATAGTAGAGATTGGAAGGGAAGAAAAATGTCTTCCTAAATCAAGAATGATTTTTTGAATACTGATTCCTCCCTAACACACATATTATTCCCATAGCCTAGGTCCCTGAAAAGCAAGAAAAAAATTAAATACATCCATAAAAACAAATAAACCTTACCCTCAACAATTTTGTGCCCTGAAAGAGACAAAAAAACCACACAATCAATAGAGTTCTGTACTTTTGTTATTAAGTTCAACTTAAAAGTGCTCAGGAACAGCCACAGAGAAGAGCAACACAAACGTGGAGATGGATCAGTTTGGCAAAGTGGATCCTGGAACTGATGACCTATTGCACTCTTACTAATTCCCTTTAACTCCTACTGTCTTTCCCTGTCTATTATCTCAGCCCACAGACCTTTGTGTGGTACCACCAGGATATCCACTGAAGTTTCTGGCCGAGTTTCACACCTATGCAAAACTGAAGAGAAGGATGAATGAACAAAGCATGCATGGGTAAAAGAGACAAGCCAATTCTAGTAAATCTTTGACTGTGTATTTACTGGGAGCTGTCCAGTAGAGCTGGGTTTTGGCACACACTGTCCTCTCACAGCACTGCCAAGATGATGCCATTGGAACCCTGCTGAAGCCTAAACGCAGAGCCACAGCTAGAGGTTTAATGCAAAAGAGTTGCTGTGGCAGGGAAGCCAGGCAATTTTCTGTCTCTTCTGTTTTCAACTTGATTTCCTGTGATTGAGCAGGGGAGAAAAAGCATTCAGAATTACTGCAAATAAGTGCAAAACATTTTGAAATCCAAAAAAAATGTCCTGGTTACAGAGCAGCCTGTTGACTTTATGTGGCCCAGAAATAGCTCCTGCCCCCGCAGATATTTTCCTGACATATTATCCTCTGTATATTACGGCACCTTCTCTGAACTATCTTGTTCATCCTTTCACTGTTTGCTGTCATATCTTTCCATTATCTGAGAACATTGTATTGTTATCATTAGACTGATGCTTATCCACCTTTTGCCTTCCTTTTTTATCTTGCCTAGCCTGACTGCATTTCCTACCATGCAGGAAAGTGTTTGTTGGTCTGAAGAAATTCTTTCTGGCTGTTATAATTTCACCTTTAAGTTGCTGGTTCTGTTCGATAGAAAGTGTCTAGTTTTTCACTTGCCACACATGGAGCTCAGCTAGGAAAAAGAAGTAAGCTTCACTTTAAGGTAAAGCCTAAGGGTCAGATTTAGGCTGTTCAGTATCTAGCATTTCTGAGGTGGTTACATATCTCCCTCCTCTTGTAATTCCTGAATCAAAGCGCAGAACTCTTTTGAAAATCTGATTTATTCAAAGTATCTGAGAGACAGGCAGAAGAAAAAAAAAGAGTTCTTAGTGTGACAGTCTCTTGAAGAAAACAGGTGGTTTCACTCTGCCATATTGCTGCAGAAGGTACCCTTCACCTCATCTAAAACAGGAATACAGCAGGCTACAATCAGGCTTGAAGCTGAATGCTTACTGAACACCACAAAACAAGCTGTATCTTCCATGGCTTCTGGAGGGATATGAAGGTATCCTCAAAAGTCTATGGCCGTGAGATGCCATGTCCTCTTGCCCAGCTTGGCTGACAACAAATTGGTTCATCACCAACATCTATGTCTATAAGCACTAACAACCCCTGATGTGATGGACAAAGCCATCATCAATATGTCTTCAGCTTTGTGTCACCCATGGGCAACTCAACATTAGGAAACAGTTTCCAGCCCAAAGGTGTTACAATAGTCCTTCGTGAGACAGCTGACAGTGCTTACATTATCCCAAACCTCATTATTTCCTCCATCAATTTCCTCTTTCTTGTATAAATTAGAGTGAATTACAGTATTCATTCAGAATAATATATTGCCACAAATGGATTCACATCAGTCAGAAAGGATACGCTTATTCATGAACACTTGAGTGTTTATTTCAAGAATATTAGTGGGGATAAATGAGCTTCAGAGATACCGGTGCTATTGAGTAGCTGGGAGTATTCCTCCTGGAAGTGTGCTGTAAGATTTTTTGAACAGTTCCTATTTATTACTCACACAATGGATTAAGAGACCACTTCCACATACCTCCAGACATTTTTTGAATAGAGGGGATTCTTTCCTTTTAGCTTGTCACTCCCATCATTGCAACAGTAGAAACAAGTATGTTCAACATGGAAAATCACCCGTACAGCATGAGTAGTAAGTCAGAAAACAGGTCTTGCTCATTGCAAGTAAGAGCCATTTGTAGGTGCAGCAGCATGTGAGTTTGTCTGCACAGACAATAGTTTGAACAGTTGTGAAACTGCAAGTAATCAACGCTTTAATAAAGCTCATAATCTGCTTGCAGATAATCTGGCGAAGAGAAAACTGCTAAGGGAGCTAAATCATTTGTAGAAATCATTTTCATTGTATTATTTGACCAATTCCAGCATGATGGTACTCACGCAAAAGCTCTGAATATCTTTTATGAATGGTCTGCTGAAAATGACTACAGATTTCTTATTGCCATGGATCAGAGCTGCTTTTGATATTCATAAAGTAGAGACAATATCTGCAGAAAACACCTGTCTAAAGATATAATATGTTTGTGTAAACCACTGAGCTTTTTCAGTTTCATGAAAGCTCCTGGTTTTGCAGTGCTTTGGCAATGCTTTACTCAGGGTCTCCTTGTTTCAAGCATGCACTTGAAGTTTAGGTATGTTATGTGAGCATATCAATTTACTGCTATACTGAGTCAGATTCTGCCTGAAAACTGTAGAGTTACGTGAGGCTACACACAGCAGAGACTCTTCTTCAAAATACTTAGCTAATAGTTTACAGGGTGACTCAATAATTTAAGAGGATTAGTAGCTGGAAATGAAGCCTTGCAGCTATGCATGGCGTATTTAGTTCCACTCCAAATTTACAATTATCTGATGGTTGTTTGGTGGCCTAGGCGAACTGAATTACCTCCTCAAGACTCTTCTGTGGTAGACTGCTGTGTACTTATCACAGACATCACACCACCATCACAAATGGCTTGGCACTGTGGCAGCTGAAAAAATCCTTCAGCTCGAGCACTGATCTCTTTGCTCAGGCTACACATGCAAAAGGCATGTAGGAGTCAATTCTGCAGTGGGCCTCCAATGTGAGTCCTGTGATATGGGCTCATAGGCCACCTCCAACACCCTTCAGTGGTGACAGATGGAAGTTACTGTCAATTTGGAAACAGTTTAGGAAGCTGAATGGGAAAGGTCTTTATCTCATTTGAATTGCTGGGGCAATTGAGTCTCCCACTTTGGTATTTCCAACCTCCCTGGCAGCCTTTGTTCTGTGCATTAGAATTATTTGAATGCACTATTTCAGTGAGTAAATTTTATCAATGTGCATTACTATCACCTTGACTTTTAGTACTCCCTCACTTCATTGGCTTATCAGCGCAGAGCTGCTTCCAGGTAGGATGGCAGGGATGGATGGAAAAGCAGGCAGCTGATTATAGCATCACCTCTGAGAAAGATCAGCAAGGCCTGCAGCAGGAGAGAAACATTTACTGTCCAGAACTTATGTTAGAGCTGCCACCTAGACAGGGAGCTTGGAGAAAGTGGTGGATCCTTGTGATGGATGCAGGGAGGATCAGGAAGAATGGAAGGAAAACTGATCCAATGGTTTTGTCTCAGGGAAATAAAAGTCTGCATTTTGGGCAAACAATCAAGTTGGGGTTGAATACATGAGGAGTGATGTTGCTCTGCTTCTGCGCAGTTCAGAGAGGTCATTCGCTCTTCCCAGTGAACAGAGCAGAAAAATTGGAAGAAATTGTTTTAGCAATTGGAAATGGATCCTCGGGGACACTGGTAAAGAGTATCCAGACCTGGCCTAGATAAGGGACAACTTTGAGCAGTAACATTCATGATGTCACCTGGAGAGACTGGGACAGCAGAGGACATGAAGAGAGGGTTAGTGAGTAAACAGAGGGCAGCAGCACCAAGGTCACAACACCAGGTCACATCACAGGAGCCCAAAGTAGCATCCCAGGAGCTGTGTAGATACCCCCACTGGGATTCTCTATTTTTATTTCTGCTGCTGAAGAAACACTAAATCTTTTGATGCTACTTTCCTCTGAAGAAGAGGAAAAATAAGAAAAAATGGCTTCTTTAGAGGTCTTTGCATCCACTGACTCTATCAAAGTTGTATTAAAAAAGAAAATTCAATAATGTGAAAATAAAATCCATTAAAATTCCATTGGCTTTTACACATGGAGCTTATTTGCAGTAGGTGAGCAGTTAGAGCCAAAGACTATAATCCTACAGCCCACACAGCTCTGTTAAAAGAGAACACTGGTCAGCTTGATAAATAGCACCTGGTTTTAGGACTGAGATGCTCCCTTCTGGGAGGTGACAGCCTTCTGCTAAGGCTGACTTCACAGGGCAGCCTCCTGTAAATGCTACCTAGAGAAACAGGTCCTTGTTATTTTTTGAATGCTGACTCTAAAGCCTCCTCAAAATTCAGCTACTCTAAAACATCTCCCCCAGCATCCATGCTGTTTACTCGTAAGTGGTGATAACTGCTTGGGCCCCAGCTCAGGCAATCAGGGATCCTTCAGCCCTGATCCCTTCCTACCTGCATCCTTCCAATGCTTGCAGACACAGAACTGAGCAATAAGGGGTTTCTTTGCAAAATAGGTTGGCCTTAGATAATGTCAAGGGACAAGAGCTGATGCAATTAGAAGCTGCTAGGTTTAGTCCAGTTTGTTCCTCCAGACAAGCAATGTGCCCCATGCTCACCTCCGCTGCGGCTCACATCAGTGGGTATCAGAAAAATGTGATCCCTTCTTCATCTCTCTCAGGTGCCGAGTTTTCCATATTCATGGTCTCCATAGCTGCAGATTCAGGGGTTTGGATCACCCTGGCATAGAAGAGACATCCTGATTTTAAATTGACATGGTTTTGGATATGGGGTGGTCACCTCACTGCTCCCTGCTCATTAGCAGGTTTCTGCCCATTTTGACCCTGCACAGCCTTCACCAGGTTTTCCAAAGATCTTTTTCTGCCACAGGGCCTGGACTTTGGGGGCCACCTGCCCAAACAAAGCTCCCAACCTGGCCCCAAATTGGACCTGGCCCTATCTTGCTGTCTTTTCATCACCTTAGGATGCCTCTGGGTCTTCTTTGCCTGCCTCCTTTTCTCATTCACTGCTCCCCAGAGGACAATAAGCACTTTAGAAACCACTTTAGAGATTCTCCACAAGGATAAAACAAGGAAACCCAGCAACAACAACCTAATCAGCAAACAGCTGAGCCAGGGATAAATTCACATGGAAAGTCTGTGTTTGTTTATTACTAATGGGTAACAGAGATGATAACCTTTTAATCCAAAACCATAATGAAATATGCATATTTGTTAATGTGCAACTATAAAATGCAAATCTTGCAAACACAATGGAGAAGGGCAAAGAAAGTATTCAGCACTAATACTAATTTATTCCTTTGGCTTCAGACATTTATTCAAATTGAGTTGTGTATGTAATATAAAGTCAAATGAATATGTAATTGTAATGTATATGTATAAACATTTTCATCTCAAATATGCAAACTGTTTATCATAATAGGAAGTATTACATATTTGCCAAATAGAAGGTTACCTATTAAAATATTTTTACACTCTTCCCACCCCAAGTTTTTGTGCTCTCTGTAAAAGCTCTATTTACATAAAGACAATTTCTGATTTTCCCTTTTGAACCACATTACCAAAATCCAAAATATTTAAAATATTAACAAAATAGAATCAGAAAGATTTTTACACAAAGTTTTTCTTTCTCATACTCCTCTTTTCCAAGCAAAATGGAAATTGCTGTCCTAACTATCAGTTTAAAACAATAGCTAAAAAGCTGAGCCATTTTCCCCTTGTATTTCCAGGCCCCAAAGAAACAGCTTTCCCCTATTGCTGGCAGCGTAATTACATATTCATCTACATATTTGTGTAGTAGCAACTATGCTTTGTTGTCACCACCGCTTTTGCAAATTATCTCTCTGGAAGCTTGGCAGCCTGAGACCTAGAACCAGCTTCACACACTGTATGTGTAAAGATCTGCATCAATTCCTTAATATCATGATTTGGGAACAAACCAGGCAAATAACGATTTGAGACACATTCTCTTTTCCTAAACTCACCTGAAATCAAATCTCTTCCTGCAATAGAAAATTCCAGGTAGTTCTCCTTCTTTTTTTCGTGGAACCATCCTGCTCATGATTTCTAGGGTGTTGTCCCATGAGGAATATTTCTGCCTGAAATCTAGCATGGCTTAATTGTCTGAAATTTGAATTCATTGACAGGAAGTCAACGGCAATATTTCCATTGACTTCACTGCGCAGTGGACCAGAGGAATCAGGGCAGAGCACACACCCTTCACCCATTGTTTCTTCCATCCCTCCTGACTCTGCTATTCTCTTTCCCACTGCTGCCATAACTGTCTGCTGCTTGTGTTCGGTCCTGCCTGATGCACATAGCATTTTCTTCTCTTGTTTTCTAAAGAAAACACTTCCCACCTCTTTCTGTTTTCTGACTCTCCTGAGGACCAGAGTCATGTTCCTATAACCAGAAGAGAAGAGGAAATCCCACTGCTGTTTTTAGCCTCAAATTCTATGAATTCGGGAGTTTTGGACAAGCATACAAAGTGCTGATGGGTTACTAGAACCAAGTAATTCTCCAGTTCCTTTTCATGTAGGGCTATAGCAGAGTACCATGAAATCAGCACAGATTTGCTCTTCCCCCACTGCCCTGAATTAGACTAATGCAGCCTCACAGCAACATGCCCTCCAGGTCCAGTGGTTCATCCACTCCTGGCCTGAAGGTCCACCTCTCTTCCCTGCAAGGAGCCAATATTTCTCTTGCCAATGCAGAGTGCTTGAAAATTTCCTTGCTGAAACCTCTCCAGTGTCCAAGAAAGCTCTGGTAGCAGCACCAAGGACTACCAAATTAAGAGTCAAATTCTGCAGTCAGGGCCACCATACTTTCACATACTTGGAGAGCACCTACTAAAGGTCTTTAGAAAAGGAAAATGGGCCCCTTTTCTCCCTAGCATTTATTTGATCAAATCACTTATAAGGAAACCAGAAAGAAAGCACCATCCTTAACCTCTTTTTCACCACTTGGACCGTCCTAGATATGCAGACAGCTAGTATAGGAGAAGAGGTCTATTTGCTTTTGAACAAAGAGGGTGAAGGGGCAAAGAAGAAAAGCCAGAAGGCCAAATGAGAAGAGCTCCTCCAGAAGTCTTCCATCATTTAAGACTCATAAATCATGATGCAGATTAATGAGAAATTAATGCAGTGCAGATATTACTGGGGGTGAGGAGCTGTCGGTCAGCAGCAGGAGTGACTGTGTGTGAGACAAAGCAGTGAAAATCTCCAAAAAGCGAGAGGACACAGCAGCCTGGACTGGTTCTTTAATGAGGAAAGACAGAGAGGTCAGCATGGGAACAAGATAGCATGCGGCTGCATCAGAGAGACAAGGGGTACTATTTAAAAATCCTGTCAAAAGACTCTCTGGACTGATTTGTATTAGAGTCTTATTCATATTTTCTAATGAAAAATCCTCCTGCATCAAATCATAATATATAAGCCTTAAAAGAGAGAAACACTGTGTGTGTGTGCACAAGAACAAGGGGGAGGAAATCAAAGGAGTAGAGGTTAATTTCACTATGTGCCTCCTCTGTTTGGAGAAAAAAAATAACACAGACGAGGAAAATAGCCTACTTTACTTCCTGTCTTTTCTCTTCAATCCTCCAGTGACATTATTTTAAGCATTTAACTTTCTGATAGCAGTTAGGCTGGTCACATTTTCTCTCCATTTAGTGTCAGGTTTTGAGCGCATCATTTAGCAATGGAAGTGATGGAGCATGGGTATGATAGATGACTCGCTTCCCTGGTGTCTCGGCTTTTGGGGCTAACAAGCATCTTACCATGGTCCTGGTTCAAGCACTCTGAGGGTCTCTGCAAGGCAGGACATGCAAAGGCAGGGAGAGGGTAAAACCTGACCTTCCTAATTATTTAACATCTAAAGAACATGAGTACTGCCATCCTCTAAGATAAATTTTCTCTCCCACTCCATAAAAAGTGTTCTCACTATGAGTCTAAGCCAAGAAAGTGTAAACTGAGTCCCAATGTCCCAGTCCATCCATGAAGATTTGCAACAGCAGTGACAGAAACTCGTGGGAGTTATTTTGGAGAACATGGCTGTTCCACAGCAGGTAGGGAGTCTTTATGCAAATACTGCAGTATTACCTTCATTTATGGCTCCTGTTGATCCCACTGCCCGCAGGATGCCTGTAACCATAGCAATGGGCTCAGATCAGAGGGTTCTCTTTTGTGCATAGACTAGACAGTGGCAGCTGATGGTATCAGCAGAAAGAAGTATCCAGACAGGGCCACTGTGGATGATGAGTGGATAATGGGAGAGCACACTCATAGCCCAGGCAGATGGTAATCCATAACAATGGTGGTAAGTCAGGTAGACAGCAGTGCTCAGACACCATGGGGATGGGCATGAGAAAGGAACAGTAAGAGAATAGAGGATAAATGAGGATGAATGTTCAGCTGACTCAAATGTGAATACATCCAGATGTCACTGCATACCATACCTAATACAACTATATACTCCCAGTTTAACTCCTGCTCAGTCCATGCAGGTTTTTCAGCTCTGGAAAAGGGCCAGAGGGAATACGAGATGTGATCCCATCAGCTGAAGCATTTTGGGAGCACAATGAGGAGAACATAACCTATTGCATTGTAAGTTATATCCAGGCTGGAGATGGTGTTTGTAGGTGAGCACTTGAGAACCAACCAGGTGTCAAAGCACGTATGTTTTGTCATAGGCATTTCCTAAAACAGTTTTATGAGTTTCTGGGTTTCTTTGAGCCCAGGCATACCACAAGTTCCTAAGGCACCAGGAAAGCTATTCACCTAGATATCCTCTCTGACAGCTTCTTCGGTTTTTCAGAAATATACTCTTTAATATTGCACTATTGGGTGGGACACCTTTTTTAAAAATCTGCTCACATGCACACAGGCACAAAGGATAAAATACAAGTGGGGAAAAAGAAATCACAAAAAGGACTCTATTTATCAAAAAAACAATGTCTCAGTAGTGGCAGCGAAATAGAGATATTGTTACTTAGCGATAATAAGGGAAAAAAGCCATTGTCAAAATGATAAGGCCATTTCTTCTGTCTCCCCAAGTGATAATATCTCTGCTACCACTAGTGGATGAGTATTGTTAGGATATTCCATGGCAAGTGTTAGGCAGAATAAGTTATTCACTAAGCTCACATCTAACTCTGGATCCTCCAGCTTCACCTCCCCCCATATTCTTGTTCACACAACAGCCTCTTCTTTAATACCTTTGCAGCAGTGGTTTCTATTCCCCATGGCTTTTCATCTGCTTCTGTTTAAATATAACACTGCTCCCGAGTCAGTTGACAAGGTACCTTTCACTGATAAGCAGCACAACTTTGTCTTCCGATAGGTCATCAGAAAGCCAGACTATCATGTCTCGAAGAGTGTAGGAAATGCAGGCAAAAGTGCCAGTGAAATGAGTTGGGGTAAAGAAAGGGGAAAAAATGGAAAAAAAGTAATAACACTGTAACAGGAATACAGAGATCAGCTGAAAATCTCTGGCAGACGCCCTGATATCCTTGTAAAGTCTAGAGATAAAGTTTACCCATCTGCTCAGAAGCAGAGGTTGTCCTCTTGTAGGAACTTGACAAAAAAGCGTCTTCAGTGGAACATTCGTTCTTTCATCGCAGTGGGAGAAGAGCCGGCCCAACGGCAGCTCCAGCCCCATGGCAGATCCATCCCCACAGCAGCTCCAGTCCCAAGCAGGAGCTGGGTAGCTGAGGGAAGGTCAGTACTCCCCAGTCCATCACTACCTCCCTGCAGCAGTAAACTAAAAGGGAGTGAAGAGAAGGCGAAAATCACATGCAGAGGACAAATATCCCTTTTTTGTTTAAACCTCCACAAAGGAGCCTCTCTGGGCAGAGGTTGTGTGATGCCCAAGCCAGCCATGGGAAGCTCAGCAGGTCTGGGGGTCATTGCTTGGGAAACACTGCTTTTCAAGAGCTCATGACAGAGGGTGAGCAAACAAACCTAGTCAGGAATAAATATCCAGGCTAATAAATCTAAAAGCAGCCTCATCCCCTCTGGGGAACAAAACGTATGCTCTTGTACTGGGTCACACATCCATGTCCACACAGTTTTGGGCCAGAATCCTGTTTTGTTCCCATGTTCTGAGACCCAGCATGCTACCGGGGGCTGTGTCTTAGAAGGAATGAGACAGAGAAAATACAGTATCCCACAAGCGACACATAGCTCCTTGTCTCATGTGTCATTCCTAAAATCTGAGATGACATAGTGTCCTGAAGATTTTTTTCCAATTTGGGCAAAAGGTCTGAATTGTCCTTGGCCACTGAAGATACATGGTATTATGTCTAATTTTTAAGCACACCCTCCAGTCAGTCAATAAAGAAAAGTCCAAATCTTGGAAGAGAAAATTGCTCAGATTGTCATCTCTTGATGCTCAATATTTAGTAATTCATAAAGAAAAAAAAGGCAGCAATTCAAACACAGAGCCATCTTCCTCACTTTTCTCTCCCTTGGTTGAAGTGTTCCTGGCACACTTTCATGAGTCTCACTTTAAAAAGCCTTTGTTGAAGGTAGATCTTTGCCCTGTCCTCTGCAAAAACATGAGCAGCCCCAGGCAAGTAAAATGCAGGTATTAGCTGGATTGCCAGCATGCAGTCAGCTCTGGGGTTGGGACATGGTAGTTCATCACCCACACAGTACACAGGGGCTCCAGAGTAAGGACTGTGCCTGCTCGCCTGGGCTGAGCCATGATGAATGCTTACAAATTATTTTCTCAAATGTCTTCACCCCCTTCTTTGGAGGCAGTTAAAGTGATGCTGCCAAAAATAAATGAATAAACAAAAAGATCAGCATCCTGCAAGTTCCCCATGGAAGGTGATGTGAGAAGCTCCAGCTGCAAAGACTGTGGAGGAAAGGCTGGGGACGGTTTGGGTGGGTTTTTTTCTTTTTTTGAGAATAAATATTTGAGGCACACCATGGGAGTTGTGCAGCAGTGTGGTAAGTATGTCAAACATAGAGAATCCCCAGATTATCCGCTCTGAGGGTATTAGCTGACTGCAGAAAACAGCCATCTTGAACCTGTGGAATTAGGAAGGGTGCAAAAATATGGAAAAGTAATAAGTAAAGTGTGAAACAGCATCAGGAATAAAGCAATCCCTAACAAGCCATCTGAATAAACAGGGTGAGAAAAATCAGCATTGCTGCTGCTGCTGGTTCTGCCTCTATTCTCCAGTCATTCTTTCTCCCCCTTTCCTGCATCCTTGCCTGCTTTTGAAATCAAGCTGGCAGAGTGCTATGTGGTTAATCAGGATGGGGGGCAGCTGCTCTCTTCAGACGGTTTCTGAAATGCCTCACTGAAATCATCCATCTCCTTTTTTGTCTCCAGCTTGCATCTTCCTGAGGCCTTTAAAAACCAGGGTGTAATGGGAAGCTTAACAGTTGGCAAATGCTGATTTTAAGTGAGTTTGTACATTTGCAGATTGATCCCAGAATGATCAAAGATAAATAATCTCCCCAACACTCCTTTGTAAAAACTAATGAAACCTGGGGGAGAGGGAGGGAGACAGTGCAAAGCAGGGTTCTGGTTTCCAGAATTTTTTTGATCACTTCATTGCAATTACTGAAACAGTTTTTCCCACCCATCCCCCCCCTTCCTGGCACCCTCATTCCCCTCATCTCCAGTAAACAGATTTAGATAATTAGTCCTACTGCATATAACCTGGTAATAACAGCCTCCTCTTAGTGTAGCACACTCTCATTTGGCTGTCTATGCCCACCCTGCATTTACTCTATGGGCAAGTGCACACTTGGGAAAGAGTGTGGGTGGCCTCTAGGAATTAAAAAGTTTCATTTGCCCTCCCTGAAAAGCTCCCGTGCCAGCCCAGGCTTCCTTTCCTGCTTGTGGTATCATGGGCAGGAGTGAGCTCTGCTACTGTTCAGGCACTGGCGTGGCCCAGACCTCTTCTTCTCCCACACTGGAAAGGGGGAAACTCCTGACCCAGCCTTTGCTCCTCCTTTGTCATTCTCACACATCTCAGCAGATCTCAGAGCAGGCTGACACTGTTTTTACAGAAAACTCTGTGGTAGTTATTTGGCACAATACCTGGAAATTAAATAGAACTACAAAATTAATGATGCTATTAACACCATCCCTGGGATGAATAAAATGTCCAGAAAGACTCTTTGGTTAGCTTGTTAGCCCACAGCCCTTCCTGATACCTTTGGGTTACCTATCCTGCTCACACAGCTCTGTAATGAGTATTATTTCCAGATCAGCCATAAGGGGCACTGAAGTGTGCCTTCTGAAAGTTCATGTTACTCTCTTAACTTTGCTCATTCATTAAGTAGAAGGCAGAGAGAAATATTGCTTGGAGAACAACCACAGAAGATTACAAACCTGTGAGTTTAAAGTCTTTCTTCTCCAAACTAGCAGCAATTTTTCAGTGTTCACAGGCTGTGTGTATGCAGACAGATTCCATGTCTGTACATTCCACGCTCTATACATTGAAAAGCTTTTCCTCTGCCTTTCACCTGAGGAAGAAACTCATAGAGAAACATGCAACCAGAGCGCTTTTAATTGGGTGCAGGATCTGTTCTCCATGAACATCTGAACTGACAACTGGACCAAATCCAGGCAACAAGCACAGCATGCTCATTTACCCTGTGGGCTGCTCCCAATACCTGGAAACCAACTGCAATGCCAGCATTTGCAGAGTTGGATCCAGGTCTGAGCTTCACATGTGAGCCACTATCACATTCAAATGTACTTGGTAAAATAAAGAATTCACAGTGACACCTCTCCCACCAAAGAAGAAGCAGAAGCAACTCAAAGTCTTTGATCCTGTAGTCTCTGATAGCTGTTTAGACTTTACAAATATGCCTGGCACTTTGGTCTCTGCTGGATTTGATAGACTTTATCCAAACTTCAGAAATCATCCCTGAATATTGATAGGAAGGTTTTAGTGGAAACATTCAGATAAAAACAAGCGAGCAGAAGTGAGGGAAAGAAGGGAAAGAAAACATTAGAAAGGGTCACGGACAGATTTGCTGAACAAATGAGCTCTCTGGTGACTATGAGATCTCATCATACTCCTCTCAATTTTGTTGTAGGAAGCAGCATAAGACAATGAGTGACCTTCAAGTATAGTGTGGAAATATGCAGGCTGACTCTCAACAAGAAAACCCCCCTGAAAGTGTATAATCAGATTTCCCCACAGGAGATCTTTTCCTACACTGCGCTTTAATATCTCCTACCATATAGCTGTGTACTTCTAAAACAGATCGATCATGCATAAAAAAAAAAAAAGAGGATATTATGGTTTGTGTCTATAACACCAAATGATTTGGAGTGGAGGAGGGGATTGATCAGATACAGACTCAGCTGGCCTATCAATTCTTTGAGCTGTGTTGTACAGGCAATGGATGCAATGCAAGTGTTGTACAGGTAATGGACGCATGCATCAGCTACATGCAGCCAGCCCTCCCCATCCCTTCACATCTCATTAATGTTGTGCTTACTGCAACCATACACTGAGGCTACAGGGACTACAGGCTGCTCAGGAACACGGGATGAGGCAATCCCCATCCCAAAGCTCTTGCTATGAAAACTGACTGGGCAAATGGTGGTGGGAAGGTGAATATCAGCCCCAGTTTGAAAGGAGAGGCTTCAGACTCACACTACAAAGATGGCTTATGAGAAACTTTCAGGCACTTCCCATTTCTTTTTTATGGGATTTAACTGCTCATTTTAAAATGGTTTCAGACCTTCAAGGCAGAGCAGGGGAATCATTCCCACTAAAGAGATACGCAGAAGAGCAGAGACTTGAAGCTGAATATACTCCAGGGCCTTAACCATAAGGCCAAAATCACCTGAGAAAGGTCATTTTCTCCAAGGTTATGGTCATTTTCTCCAAGAATGATCAGCCCTTTGAACAGTTATAACATTGGGTCCTAACTCTAAGCCCTTCTCCCTCAGCATGAAGTCTTTTATCTGCATCCCTTAGAGTTTAACTTAACTTATGAGTGAGGCAGAGGAATGTGATGGGAGGAGTGCATGGACTGGGTGTCTCTAAAATCTGTTTTATCAATTTTTATCCATGCTGACATAAACACAATATGTCCCTGAACAATTAAAAATTAAAACCCAGACTGGTCAGTGCAGGGTCAGACACAGTCTAACGTTACTCACTATGGTTTACATTTTTTTTCTTGCTGTCTCCCTGCAAACAGGTCCCCAAGTTTTTGATTTATCCTTTACCATCTGAAATGCATAAAAGATGTGGCACTTCTGCTCCTCCATGAAACGACTGCAATTTTGTTCAAAATTTTACTGAAGGTGACGTGACAAATTACAGCCCGAGTCAATTTGTGCTGGAGGAGGGCATCATTAAAAAAGCAGAAGACTAGGGACACAAAAAAAGAGAAAAGAGAGGGTGGGGGAAACAATGAGCTCTTGACCTCTTTGAATATGTCACACTCCAAAGGCATCACTACCAGGATGAGACTGACAGACTAATTACCCACACGGCAGATTCGTTGATTCAGGGGAAAAAGAGAATTCAAAAGCTCATTTGACCCATTCAGTAGGACTGCTCTCTTTCTTGTTATCAATTTTGGAGAGAGCAGAGGAGCAGAAAGAGGTAGGGTAATTCACAGCATCACTCAGAGTTAAACCTCTACAGCCTTCCCATGTCTCCATCATCATAACTGTTCCCTGGTCCCCTGCTCTGGCAGCCTCTTCTCGTTGTCTCCAACCCCAAACCTCATGGACAGGTAAGAGACCATTTGATTATGGCAGGTACTCCAGTGTTTACACTGCATAAAGAAGTCTTTTGTCTTTGGCGCAGCTCAGAACAGTCAAGTAGCAACAGGTAATTTGATATAAAGAGCAAAATAAACATATAACATGTTCGTTATATTTTCCCAATGAAAAGCACCACAGTAAGCATATTATAATGAGTCATGTTGCTATGCATTACTTCTCCCACGTTTTTCAAAGGTGTTGGAAGGGGAGCTTGTTTCTGTAGTGAATAGTGTCCCTGGTGTTTGCTTCTGTATTTTGTTTCAACACTTTCTGCAGACATAAAACTTGTATCCTTGTTGCAGTCCTGGGGACATTTTTCTTAGTAAACAACGATTTTCACTGCAAATGCCAAGGTATCAGCGGGGATCAAATTCTGAAATACTTGTGAAAATATCTGATTTCACACATGGCTGCTAGCAATGTAAATATTAGCAAGGTTACACACAGTCCTGGATAACACTGGATCTGGTATGTTTGGTCTCTATTGGTCCTACAGGAATTGTGCCCGATTTATTTTCTTTACTAGATCCACAGCCATTCTGAAGTGCCTGATGTCATGTTAATTTAGTGTTTCAATTTCTCACCTAGACCTAACTCATTTCAGGGGTGACTTTGTACTTTACCTTTCGCTTCCTGAGAAAACCTGCCACAAATGGTACTTTGGTACACAGATTATGTATTACAACGATTAGAAGATCCTGAGTATTATTTCTGTTTACACTTGGCTTACTGAGAAAAGAAAATGCAAAAGAACACATGGGTTTTAGCACAAGCAAAATCTAGCGATCTTTTAAAATCACTGCACCAGGCTTAGCAGATGCACCCTGCCTAGACACACCTGGAGTGCGGCTGAATTTACAATACATGGTTTTGTCTGGCTTAAAAAGTCTTATATTTTAGGTACATTGACTGTAGGACACAGCTACTGTGCTAGCAAACATAGTAAGTGTACTTCAATGGACACGGTCTGGTATGCACACAACCTGTGTCCAGGTAAAAGCCAGCTTGGCTCATTGCCAGACCTCCAAGCAACATGATGCTGAATTACAGCATTTATCCAGCTGCTGATTCCATAGAGGCACCCCATGGAAAACCCTGCAAGGTGTATCACATCTCAATCCCACCTGAAATTCACGTGATGTAAGGATATTCCCATTAAGAGTTCCTTAGACCGTTCTGGCACACTGTTAATTTTCATAGGATTTTAATTGGAAAGGACTTCCTGAACTATCAAGAGCCAGACCCCTGTCACCACAAGCACCAGGTCTTTCAGCACGACTTCGGTCTCACCATGTCTTCTGAAAAGGAGGTGGTACCATAACATGGTGGATCTAATGATGATCCTAACTGCCATCTTAAATTTATCTGTAGGTTACTTGATACCCTTTTTCCTGTTTGAAAGACATTTCTAGCACCTGCATTTTCCTTTACTCAAGTCTGTTGATCCCCCATTCTGGTGTTCCTGTCTCAGACCTGTTTTTTAAAGTTTTCTTAGATCCCTCCTGCAAGAAAAGAGCAGCCCAGTAAACAGAGTGAAATGGGAAGTCTGGGACTAATGGGGAGTGAGTTTATCTTTCTTTCACGACTGGAGAGAGATGGAACCCATGGAGAAGGAGGCGTGAGCTGGTAATGAGCACCAAGGGATTGCACCAGACTCCTCTGTTCCTCTGCCACATGCACACTTCAGCACTGCGGGCTGTCCTGCTCCCCAGGAGATAAGCATTTCTGCTGGCTGGAGGAGCAAGCCTTCCAGGAGCAACTGAGCAGGAATGGACATCAGATCACACTGGTGGTCTGATGGCTGCTGCTCTGAGTAGGACATTTTGGATGCAGGGAAAAAAAGTTGTGCGCCTCAAGGCAGTGCATGCATCATGGAGAGTGCTGGGAGAGCAGCTGAGGGAGGCACCAGCTCAATTAGTACCATTTTGAGCAGGAGCCATCTGTGCTACTGCAAATCATTGTCACCAAAGGCCAAGTCCAGATGCATGCGTGCAAACAGCTGAAGGAAATGGCAACAATTGTAGATCTGTGCAGGGCAGCAGATCCCAATGAAAAAGCAGAAAGGAGAAACAGGGTCCTCTTGAACCCTGGTCTGAGATGAACTTCAGGATGGTACTCGGGCTGGTGTTGTCATCCCCTGCATCTGCATCTTACAACTGGTCTCTCCACACACGTTCATTTGGTTGGGTGCTTACCCTACTCAATTTCCACCTCCCTCCATATTTTGATGTCTCACAGCTGAACATAACACATAGCTCATGCCCACCCTCTCCAACGTTCCAAACACCCCCTGCTCTTGAATTCCTTTTTTTCTGTGAACAGCATTTGGGGACACAGATTGACTGAAAGCTGTGATGCAGTATAAGCGGTACCATAAATAGACTTCAAATGACCCAACAGGAGCTTAGTACCCCCTGAAGGATCAAAACCACTTTTCTCACTTCTTCCTGCAGAAAAAAAAGACGCCACCTGTTCTTCCACGCCTGCAGGAAGCACTGACTGATAGGGATCTCTGCAACAACCTCCCCCTTCCCTTGCTCCAAAGCTTCTGTTCTGTCCACCTTTAAACCCTTGAGACTTGTGCCATGTCCACATCTTCTCCACCAACCTGGTGATGGACAACGTCTCCCTCAGAATCTTGTATGTGCATTCACGTCGCTTCTCTGCTGTGACACTGGAGGGGGCCGTAGTCTTCCAGGGCTTCGTTGTTTTAGAGGAAGTAATGTTCTTATCTCCCAAACTGCTCCTACCTCTGTTTATCAATTCTACACACATACTGCTCTCTAATAACAGTAGTACAAGTCCAGTAGTAGGTTTTGTCATCTTTCAGGAGGCAGCTGATAAATTAGATTGGATGTTCAGTCTCATCATGTAGCAGCTGACCTGTGGGACCATTGGCGCCAGCGATTTCACCCGGTCACACAAGCACAGTCATCATTTAACCCTGATTTTACACCTTCCTTATTATTATTGTGTAGCAATTCCTGAGCTGAGTAGACTGTCATGTTAAAAGGGGACTAAACCCAGGTGTTTGGCATTTTTTGTGACCCTAAGCCTGGCTGAACTCAGAAGAGATGCACTTTCGATTGTCCAGTTTCACACATGTGGAAAATGAGCTTCAAGAAAGGACAATCCTTTCAATGCTTCTAACATCTTCTTTGTCATTAAAATAAGAGATTCTCAACAAGTCATTCACTCCTTTCATCCTTTGTTCCTCTCCCGAAAGGAGGCATGAATTACAAAGTGCCTGCAGGAAAGGTCTGTCCAGAAAGACTTTCTTTAGGTTCATACCTGAAGCATCTAAAGGAAACTCAACAGAATGGCTGGGACCCATCAAGCCTGCCAGGAAAGAAAAGCAATTGGCAGACACCACTGCACAGTCCAGATGATCCCATATTCCTGGGCTCAAATTCATGCCCTGCTGCAGAAGTTCAAGGGTATTGAGATCAGATGTTTTGATTGACCTCATTATATATAGAGGGACCATCTGCAAAAGCTCAGATCTGGCTCCAAGCTTCATCCAAGCCCAGGTTTGGGACTTTGATTTGAACTTCTGCCTAACTCATTCAAACTCTGCCAGGGCAGAATGAAAGCGTGGTGCAGGATACCAAGAATTTTTTCTTGAATGCAAGTAGAGCTCAGTTCCAACTCCTGATTCTGACCTGCTTTTCAGGTGTGCCCACCATTGCATGGCTCCCCTGTAAACTGCAGCCTCTCCTTTCCTATTTCACAGCTATCTGCCACATTAAGGCAGAACCTCTCTGAATGCCTCTTAATAGAGTATATAAACCTGAAAAACAGGGAGTAATGATGCATATATGGACTGTCTCTATATGCAAAGGTGGCAAGGGATCGCTTCCAAGGTGAATGTAGGAGATCAACGGATTCAGCACACTCCCAGATTCCCTGTAGGTCTCAAAGAGGCATAACATTTCATAAACAGTGAGCAGCCATGACAAGAGACCTTTTCTCTTCCCTTTATTCCTAAAAAAAAATTGCATCTTTGAGATCCCATTGACAGCCATTCTCCCCTAACAATCTGCTTGACTCAACACAGACCATGCTCTTGAGACTTGTTAAGGGAGGGGCGGGAAAGACATCTCTACACGGTTCTCTTCTTTCCCCCTTCCTTTAATCAAAGAAAAAAAAAACAGGGAAAGAAAATAAAAAAATAAAAAAAGAGAGGAGAGAGAGGAGGAGGGGAACCAAGAGCCCCCTCCTCCCTACTCCTTGGCTTTCTCCTCTATCTTCCTGGCTGTCAGTTGCTCTGACATTCCTTGCACGTAAGTGTTTTGCTTCAAAAGTTAGAAGAGAGGGAGAAAGAGAAACTGCATTGCACAGTCCCTGTTGATAAGGTTCAAAGCAGACAGAGATGCCTCAGAAGCACATGTGGTCTCTCCCTCTCTCCCTGTTACAAGAGAAAAAAGAAGAGCTAAATTCCATGGCAGACTTTGCTTTCTCCTGCTGCTGTTATCTTTCCTTGCACACAGGCTGGAGGTAGGGAGAAGATAGAAAATGTCCTGTTTACCTTGCAATTTCTCTCTACTTCCAACCCCCTTTGAAATGTCATCTCTAAGCTGCTTTTGCACTCTCAATTTTTAATAGCTTTTGTAAAAAGAAAGAAAAAATCTGGACATGTTCATCTGCCAAGCTGTTGTTTCGCCCCCAACACACACACACATGCTATTGTTTTAAAATTTCCCAGAAGGTAGAATGAGCCCAGCTGAGACTACTCAAGGAAAAACCCTGTCAAAAGTCTTCCTTGCTGTTAATATTTCCCCAACCTTGTCGTTATCTGACTTGCCCCTTCCTCTATCCCTTCATAAATCCCTCTTATTTTCCTACCCTGCTTAGCATTGGAGTAGCGAGGAAACACCACAGTTACCACCACATTACTCTTTTGGGGAATCCAGCCAAGAGTGCTTTGGCCTAGCAAAATCATCACAGCCATCTGTTTGTCTGTTGTGTTGGAGGAGAAACAAGCACATACATTTACTAAAAAGAAAGAAATCCAAAAGCCATGAAAGTCAGAAACCAGCCACCAGAACCAGCAGTCACAGAGAATATGACGAGAGAGTTTCAGTCACTTCACTGGCATCGCAGATGAGCCTGGAGAGCTAAAAGCCCTCCCTTTATTGCCTTCAAGGGGAATTAAAATAGCTAAGAGAATGGTGTGGGGAAGTCAGTAAAAGATAAAGAGCTCATCAGGCTGTCCTCTCACTTCCCATGGGTCTAACAGGAGCATCAATCTACTCAAGGTGGAATGTCTCCTCCAAGGACACCTTAGGATGGGTCCAGCTGGCAAATGAGGTTAATTTATGCTTTCTGGTTGAGGTGTTTGGGACTCAGGTGTTGGATGGGTACCTTGCGGTCTACAGGTGAACTGTATCTGCTCCTATCTCTGTTTGGAGCCTACTCGTCACAGGTGAGGTATATAGGTAATTTAGAGCTGGTCTTTGTAGCCATGACCAATAAAAGAAGGACTAAGAGATTGATTGTTTTATTTTACTGTGACTGTTGAAGTCACAGTTTTAATCCCTCTGGGAGCTGGTCATAAGAGAAGCACTTCTAAGTTTGCATCCTGCATGCATTCTTGCATGCTGTGCAGCTGGGTTTCTTTTGCACCTTTCAGTTGAGAAGGTACATGGAGGTAACAGCTGGTGCCTGAGTGAGGACTGGACATGAGGAAACAGAAGGGATTTACCTCTGGAGTAAGTATATATTTATCTTTCTCTACTGTTGTTGTATCAACTGCCTGAGAAGAGTTAACAACTCAGCAGTGGCACTTGAGGAGCACACAAAGTGGTTATGTCAAAATATGAATGATAAGAAAGGCTCTTAGTGTTATCAGTGTTTACTATGGAAAGCTGGCACGAGAGGAAAAAAAATACAGCTTAGCCCAGGTTGTTAACTACATCCAAATCATTGCTGAGTTAAAAAATTTATACCACACATCATTTTCTTTCCTATGCAGTGAGTAATTTATGCTATGGGTGGAGAATGTTGCCATGCAGTTACTCCAGGAGGACACTGGAAGTTGCAGGCTGCTTTTTGCCTGTTGCATGGAGAGGGAGAGAGGATTTTTTACTGAAAGCAATAAAATAGTCCTTCTTACTGGTAGCTGGATTGGGTATAGTGAAAAGCTCTTGTCTCTCTTCCGGAGTGTTTTCCTGCCAAAAGAAAAGAAACGCTGAAAAATGAAGATTCAGTCCAGCTTCTACTTGGCCTGAATGTCTAAAGAGAAAAGAGCTCTACTATGGAATTTGAAGGCTAAGGGGGTGTTGTTACTGTTGAGCTTTCTCCAAGTTCCAGGATTTCATCTGTGTGATGAGAGGTATTGCATGTCCTGGAGAGCATTTAATGCTTCCCCATCCCAAACTGTCCTGGAGATGCTGCTGAGGGATGAATGTCAATAGGAAGTGGCTTCATATTGATTCATTGGAATCTTTGCAGGTGAAAGCACTGGCTGCTCTTCCCAGCAGATCAGTTGATCCTTCATGAAGCTAACTGGGCCCTGTCCATGACTAGACCTTTGTCTGATTTGGTAGGGCAGATTCATCTGACATCTGAACTGTGAATTCCTAGTCTGAGGGTCAATATCCATGTCTGAGGCCTTTAAACGTTGCTCGGGAGTGTGGCAGGAGAGTTGGGTGCTCTGAGATCTTTGTCCCTGATACCCTTTAAACAGTCCTTGCTGTAGATGAATATTTTCTGCACCTTGTTCAGTCCCTGTGCCAGAAAGTATCCTGTCTTCATCATCCCGTTTTCCTTGTATATATATAACCACTACATTTCCCTACTCCCCAACACACATAGCATTGAGGAATTTCCCTGTGAATTACAGCCATCAAGAAACAGACCATGTAAGGTGTTTGCCCATGAGGGAAAGACGGTCACAGAGGGGAAAAAAGAGAAACTGGTCTGTGCTGGGGATGGGTCTCTGCAGCCTGTGGTGACACTTCTGCATTGCAGCAAGGGCATTTCACAGCCAGTGGAGCAATACTCAAAAGCAGCAGGATACCTGCCTGGAATGTGAATCTGAAATAAATTTGCAGTTACCTCCATCACTTTCCTTTTAGTTCATAGGCGCAAGAGTGCAGATGCAAACTTCAAGTGGTAATGGAGCAGTTTGGGGATACCTATATAAGTTGCAATTCAGGATCTGGTTCCTCAGGTGCCCATTTTGGACTCTGTTGCTATAAAAGAAGCATTTGGGGCAGAAAACAACTTACTGCAGAATAATAAAAGTGTGAGACTTGGGCTTTATCATCTGTTCTGAAGAATGTGAGTTCACTTACCAAGCAGAAACAGCAATAAACTTCCCAGTAGGTAAAGGCAAAGCCATGCTGGTTACCGCTGTATATTCACAGCTAGCCTCACCTAGCCTATCTTGCCTGTGGGCATGAGATCAGCCTGTTCTACAAGTCACTGGCTCTTGATGCCAAAAAACTCAAGTTCCTACCCATCAGATCTGAAGCAGACATTTTGAAGTTAAACATCTAGTCTGTTTTCAATTTTTCCTTCAAATACCAGAAGTGATTGCACCACATTATGGACTAATCGCCTGTCAAATTTAATTTCTTAAGCTGAGGCTGCTTTAGAGCCAACTGAATGAAAAGAAAAAAATACCCTGTCCAAACCCACTAAATTATTATTTTTATGCTTGTATAGTTACCTAGAAATTGGAGCTTTTCCCTAACCTTCTGGTTTAACTATATGACAAATACATTACTGTCAGACTAGGGCATTATGTGCAAAATTTGATTTTCTGATAAGTCTTCATATTTGAACTGTAATGAACTGAATTTCATTAAAGTGGCACTAGGTCCAACAAGGAGTAAAGTCCTTTTTTGTACATATTAATGAAGATCAAACATAAACCTCCACCTTTTCCTACAGTAAGTGTCTGTAATACCTGTTAGAACAAGGCTTCCCACTTTATGTACTGTGGCCCACCTGAAGGTCTGAGAGATATAAAGCTTTATTTATTGTCTTCAACCCTGGGAAGGAGCCTCAATGATTTGTCAGTGTGCAGGCCACCATAGGCTGATAACCATCACTGACTTGGAGAAAACTGGGGCCTCTGTGGATTTTGCTGGAAGCCTTAAACCAATCTCAAACCCAGGCTCTCATTCCCCACCATTTTGGAGGGTAGACATCAAATTTTGACAGGAGGTTCTCAGAAGGGTATGATGCAAATTCACACACATTCAGAAAAATCTCAGAGAAGTCTCAGTGTGCAAACCTTTTGTGGGAGTATCTTGTAAGTCAGATGCAAAAATAGCTAAAATTTGGGTTTGAGCATCACTTAGTGCCTTGGCCCTTAGACTGTAAAAGGGAGGACAGGGATGGGGGGGAAAGGAAAGCAGAGCCCTTGAGGAGCTGGGTGAATGAAGAGGAGCCTAAAGCTATTTAAGGAAATTCTGGCTGAAACAGGAGAGAACAGTAGAGGCTTCCAGTAAAGATGGTAAACCTACTGCTGTCAATAACTAGCATCTCTTTGGGACACGGACTCTAAGAATCTAAATTTTACAACTTTCACAATGAGGCAGGTAGTATTGATGCACCTTTTTTTTAAAACACTATTTAAAAAAATGCAATATAAAGCTAGAAAATTACTTGGATTGAAACATCACTATCTAAAAGAAAGTTACTTTGGACAAATGCCAAAAAGAGAGGCAAACAAAACTTGATTGTCTGTGAACTAATAGAAAATGTTTGAAGTAACTATAGTCATTCTTGATGTATTATCAGAGAGACCAAGTCCAGCTCTTATCTGCTAGTGTTTTTCATCTGCAGTTCCCCATGTGCTTTATAGCCTCCCTCTGCCTCCTTTCTTATAGGAAAGCAGAAGAGAAATTTGTCATGGCTGAGTGCCTCAGGTCACACAGCCAGCCAGTGACTGGCAGAGATACCAAGTCTGCTACCTCCCAGAAGCAGTCTAATTTATTGATTTTCCTCATGTGGGTGTAGGCTGTCGCTAATGAGATGCGAGAACAGTGAACAAAAATTATTTCCAGCTCCCACCTCCTACTAGAAATGTCCATCCAATTTTGTCAATGGCTGATCTTTGCCAAAGTCTCCCTCATTTCCACCTTGCCTACCCTGGTTTGTTTAATCCTCTCTCCTCACCAGTGATTTCACTGTCCTACATTGTGCTGAGGATCATAACAACTTTTGCAGCCAGAGGTGGAAATATTTATTGGGAAACAGGGTGGGTGTTTCTGAAATGATAAGAAAACTTGTGAAATATGTAGTTACTTGTAGAAACTGTCATCAGTAAACAAGTTACCAGCCAACAGCCCAATTTCTAGCTAAACCGTGTCAATGTGGCCTGAAAGAAAGGCTTGAGGAAATTTTACCAAGCTTTTCTTACTTTCTAAGAGATAACAGAGGTTATACAGCACACGCATAAACCCATGCACAGTGAGATAAAAGAAAAGTTTTGCTCTCATGTTTGCATAGCAGAGCAAATGGTCAGGAATTCTGCTGAACCCACACTTTTTCTGGGTTTATGTTGCTTTTGTGCTTGGCTCATCAGCAAAAGGGAGCTGAAGGAGGGGATCATTTCTAACCCCTCCTCCAATAATCTGAAAAGTCCCTTCACAAAATCTGCAAAGAGGCTTTTAAAGGGACTGGAGTGGGTTCATCAGTTGTCCCTGGTAAAGTGAAGAATGGTGCCTGTTCATTCAGGTCTCTCACCTTTGTGAGAGCCAGTAATGTTCTCATGTGAAAGAATTGGTAATGTTTGTTAGGGCTTTGATTATCTTGGCTGAGTGGGATTTGAGATGGAAGGGTTGCAATAGCAAGGACAGTGGATGATAGTGAAACAGTGTGTCCACAAGAAGTTTGACTGTTCTTCTACACCTACTCTCCCTCTTCTCTGTTTCAACACACATAAGCACTGATGGAAGGGCAGGAAAGATGATCCTAACAACTACAGACCAGTCAGCCTGACCTCAGTCCCATGCAAAGTCATGGAACAGATGGTCTTGTGTGCCATTACACAGCAACTGCAGAACAACCATGACATTAGATCTAGTCAGCATGGATTTCGGAAAGGCAGGTCCTGCCTGACTAACTTGATCTCCTTCTA
>WEKX01021756.1:120717-191155 GCA_013390025.1 Pitta sordida
TAATAGAGCTGACTTCATAAAGGCAGGAATCACAGGAAGTATGAAGGTCTGGTATGAGTCTGGAAATACGACAAATAGTGTTGGGATAATTCTTGCCTGATATCTCTCCAACCACAGCCCTTTGCCTCTCACATCCATCCCAGTCCCTGCGGCTCTGCAGTGATCTCCATGAGCCTGATCTCCAGGTTCCCAGAGGCCTCCTAAATTCACATCCAGAGCCAGCCTAGTGCTCCCCCTCATCCCTGCACCACACTATTCTTAGTAAAGAAACCTGGGCCACAGGTTGTGCAGGAGCCACAGTTTCTTCTGGTAGGTGTCCAAGATGGACAGACAGAAATGTAGGTCTCACTGCAAGAGGAACCTGTCCCTCCCTGTGTGGACACAACCAGTGCCTATTTTCTCCTGGCTGGGTGCCTCTGCAGGCTTAGAGCCAGATGGTGGGGAACATGAGATAATGGGAACAAGGGTGGAATTTGTGCTGGCTGAATCCAGCCCATTTAATATGTCCATGGAAATGCTTTATTTTTTCAAAAGAGACGAAGAAAACAAGGGATGATTCTCCATTGTTCTGCATGTAACTGGCAATAGAAATGGAAAATATTCTAGGCCAAGCCAACACTTTTGGGAATAGGGAGATGTAAAAGTTGTCTGCCAGCTGCCTTATCCCTTCTTCCTGCCTTTTATTCAAAGGATGGGGTTTATTGTGCAGCCAACAACTGGATGCCTCACCTGCACCTCCTGCTCCCAGACATGCACTGCAGTCCTTTCCTCTGTACAACACCAACTCTTCCATGAGCTGCCTAGGGGAACTAAGCAAGCAAAGAACTCTTCACTTCTGTAGGGTTGCTTCGATTGCACTATGCTTGAAATTTTCCCCCCATAAATCAATAGGCTGCAGAGAGTTCTCTGATCTGTGTGTGAGTGATAAGATATGGTCAGCACAGAGGCACAGCTCATCCTGCTTCACTCTTAGAGAGGTCCATCCTGATGAAGTAGCTGGGGTTGGAAGGCAGAAAAAGAACAAACTTTAAGCCAGAGGCTTAAAAGGGTTCAAGGTCCCAAGTCTTGAATCACTAAGGTTGGGAAAGACTTCCAGGATCACTGTGCCCGATATTTGTCCAAGTATTCTTATAATGGAAATACCTGTAATCAGACAGCATCAGAGAGGACTTGCTCTAGATAAATCGAAAATTTGAGGGTGGATCAGTGGCATGGTCCCATATTTAACAAGGATATATCCTCTGAATCCACTTATTCACATCTACAGGAAAACTGGCTCTAAAAAGGCTGGTGTAAAAGAAAAGGGAGAGTGGGGACGGTCTTCATATGAACCTAGGCATCCTGCCTGAGAGTAATAGAAACACTGGTTAGCTTCACAGCCTGGCTTGCTTGTGTCTTCTTTTGAGAGGAGAGTGTCCCAAGGAAGCATTCTTTAGAGGGCTCCAGAGAGGCATTCAATACTGAGCAGAGAGGAACAACAGGCCAGGAACCAGGGAAACAACTTCCCTGCTTGTGTTAGCACTATAGTTAGGTGTGGCTGGATCTCGTGTGGGAAGGAGGGTTCTGGGGCTGCTTCAGAAGGGATGGGGAAAAGTTGCCACAAACACATGGCAATGAATAATCTCCTGCCAGATCATGGATGACAGGTGGGGATGGGGAGACGATGGCATTTAAGCCCATACCTAGTAGGTCTTTCCCACCTCTGATTTCTATGATGTGCTGTACACAAAGCAACAAGCAGCAGCTAAATCGATGCACAGCCAGAGCCAAGTGGAGAGGTTTTAATCAATTTGAGAAGCCGTTTATTGTGAGGATCCAACAAAGCAACAGAGACTATCATTGCTACACATAAAACACGAACGTGGAAAGCAAAAGGGAAGCATTGAGCTCCTATTTTGTGGGGACAGAAAACTGTACCTATTGCCTCTGTCTTGGACTTAATAGTGGTATAGCAAGGGTGAATAACTCGGGCAGGGGTGTGGAGAGAGGGGATGATTAAGTTCCAGCTACTGATCAATGCTGGGCTTAGAATAGGAATAGCTTTTGACTACCTACACTTGGGAGGAAGAGGAGACCTTAGCCATGAAGGTACAGAAGTTTTCCACTGGCACATCCAAATGAAACATCAAGGAGCTGGCTGGCTTGTGGCTGAAGGGACAGTCTGTATGAAGGGACAGTCTCTGGGATATTGAAAAAGCAGTAAAAAAATATCCTGAACATCCATCGCATGCACAAGTGAGAACTGGCCACTCCTCTTTTCCTCAACAGGGTTTTAAGAGAACAGAGGTTCAAGATGCCTGTATTTGGGAGCAAACAATTGCTGCACATGATGCAGAAATGGGTGTCATGCTCTCTGAATGCTCTTGCTTATGGAGGAAAGTCATCTCTGCCTCCAAAAAGGGGATCCTGTCTTTGTTTCTTGGTTCACACTAGATTGGATCTGGCTTCAGAGTTTGGGGCAGTTTTCTTCTGAATATAAAACATTGCTGCGTTGTGTTGCTAGTGACCAAACTAGCCCTGATGTTTAACAGCAGGTAACTGTAGTTCAAAAATTATGGCCTCATAAAGTATGTTGGCGTACCTCAATATGATTACCAAGTAGATAGTAATTAAACTTCAGCAATTTCAGGAACACAATAATTATCATTATACAGTATTTGCAGGGGTTGTAGAGGTAACGGAAGGAACTACATAATCTAATAGACCTTTGCAAGACCTTTTCTGTCTTCATCTTCTTTGATGTTCTGGATGTAAAAACTGAGCAGACCCATCACTCCAAGCAATAAGGAAAAATGCACATTGTAACAGATATTCTTAGCTGCCCAGAAAAAGATGGGAAGAAAGTGCAGACTTGGCTCAATTCTCTATCCCACCAGGAGCTACCCATGGTTTCTGCACCGTCACTGCTTCTTGTCAGCCATACCTTCGTTTATGTCGGCACGTATGCATTTTGCATCTCCATTTTCATCCCAGAACTTTCTGTCCCATGGCCAAGAGAAATAAACAGGCAGAACAAGCATGCAAGAACTGCAGAAAGGAGAAACCCCAAACAGAACATTCATAAATATCTCTTTATCTATCTTTTCCCCTTTGCCTCCACATCAGAGGAGATGATGGGGGGTGACAAGGGGGGAGGGAGGATCCCAGCAGTGCAGCCTAACTACAAAAATATGAGTGCAGTTGCTAAAAGCCCAATCTATTTTCAAATGATGTGCTCTAATGGAATGTTGCTGTACATCTTTTGATGAGACAGGAGTCTATTTAAAAAGACAGGCGCTTTCGAATGTGCTTTTAAACCCCGTCTGTCAATTAGAACAACATCAAGGGTTCAGTGGCTGGGAAAAAAGATGACAGTAATGAAAAGCTGGGAGGGCAGCAGAAGAAAGATAAAGACAAAAAAAGGTGGGGAAAAAAAGAAGACAGGACAAAAAGAAAGCACTGTTGCAAGGGGAGAAAAAAGAAATAAAACGGAAGTGAAGGTAGGTCAGAATAAAGATTTATAAAGAATAGGGAAGAATAAAGATTCGTGAAATAAGATTGCACCCTATACCCCCAAAATTATACGTATGTTCATTCATAGCCAAGAAGAATGCTGAGTGCAGAGGAAGCAGAAAATGCAATGCCTCTTAAGATCTGATTTGCTGCATTACTCAGCATTTGTAAGTAAGGGAGAAGAAAATGGTGATCAACCTTTCCCTGGATAGATTCCATGTTGGGAGCTCTTCCTGCAGATCTGCCACAGACATGCACAAATGTACGCAGATAATCTAATCTTTGAGAGGCACTAAGGTGAGGATCACCATAGGAAAAAAGCCCATGAGGAAAGTTTTAATTGGTATTAAGTGCAGGATGGAGAAGGAAGGAAGTCGATCGACCACAAAGTGAGCATAGGGGTGAAAAAAAGCATTAGGCTGGGTAATTTACCAAGGGACTGGTAGCTCACCTGTACACAGGAGGTACAGACAAGGTGAAGGTGCAGGTGGGCACTGTACTAGAGATGGGTACAGTGTCGAGACTAGGGGCATGGCATCTCTGGGTGTAAGGGTGACAATACTGCCAGGCTAAGAGCGCTTTTCAAATCAGTTTGTCATGCAATTTCATCCATCAAAAAAGAAAAAATAAAAGGCACAAAATCCCATAATTTAGTACTGTCTTTTCCCTCCTTCTTCGTTCACTTTCAATTCAACACATTGATCCCTGTCACTTGAACTAATGACAGAGATTGATAGTAGTTATACCTGCTGTAGTCTGCCCAGGTAAGAGCTATGGGCAAATGGCACATGCACATGGGCTTCAACTCCTAACTGCTGGCAGCTGCCCCCAGCACATATTCCCTTGTGCTCAATCACCACATCGTGATACAATGGAGTCTGTCTTGTCCAGTCTTTTCCAGGGGCCTGGAGAGCCTTCATGCCTCAGTCCTCTTCCTTGAGCTGGATCCCAGGTTCATCCTTATGCACGACTCAAAGATGTAAATGCTCCTGGTGTTTCTGTGCCTCAGTCCCTTTTGCAGACAACCCTGCCATGTAGGGTCTCATGATGCACATCTCTAGCAGTGGAATCTGTATCCATGCCACACAGCAGGTTCTTGAGGCAACTGTGGTCTGCAGGAAGAGCAGAGGTTTTGGCAAAACAAGTTGTGTTTCACACCTTTTGCACTGTAAAGAACAGATGCACTTGCCAAGAAACCATCCAGAGCTCTCACTCATATGGTTGGAATTTAGAGACTTTTGTTTAGTTGGTTTCTACGGCTACACGTTGTTTATGGCTTCTGTTACAGTGAGCCTTAAAAAGTCACAACATTTAACATATCCAGCTCCTCAAGAAACTAAATAAATCCTCTTTATCAGTCTCTTTTTTGCTGGCAGAGCTGTTCATAAAAGCCAGGGCACTATTTCTCCAGGTTTAATTGCAGGTGCTCAGTCAGGTTACAGCAGACCATGACTGCAGCACAGGAAGCCATGGCCAGGGTTAATACTACAGCTGGATGCCTTGCAGGAGCTCACAGGCATCCCAGTCTGTGCTGGCACTTGCTGTGCTGGGCACTGTACAAAGATACAACCAAAGGGCAGAGATAAGTTAAACCAGCGTGACGAGGAATCCTCTCTCCAGATTAGACCCATCTGGATATACACATCCTAATGAGCAAAACTGGAGGTTTTCAGTGTCTTTTCTAACATAATGTTTGAAGAAAGGGAAATGCAATCTCTGTCTCATGTGCCCTCCCTCTGTGGCAGTGTAATTAGGCAGTGTAATCTGCAGGGAGAGAGGTAAGAAAAGCAGTAAGCTAACTTGAAATACTTCATATTTTTGCGTCATCTGTTAATATGTAGTAACTTGTTGTCTTTGCTGGTAGCTTTCTTATGTATCTTCATTCTATTTCTGGACAAAAGAGTGCTTGTTCAGCCAAGAAAATACTTTACAAGTATGAGCCATGTAAAGATGTTAATTGGTGATAAATATTGGGATGGATTTTCCAAGTCAGACAAGGGAATCAAGAGCCCCAAAGGCTCTTTTATGTAGCTCCCTCAGGCATTACTCCGTGTATATATATAACAAAAATACTACAGGGAAACAATTAATGGCAGAGCTGGCTGCTGCAGGAGGTTCACAGTCACAAAAATATGAACCTCTTATCAGACCTTGGCACCCACAGGCATTATTTCGAGTTCACTGGAGGCTGCCTTGTCAGCCCTTATTTTCCAAGGTGGATGTTATGTATTGGGAAAAATGAGCTCCCTTGCACAGAAACCAGTCTGTATTTGCTGTCTCTGTAGCAGAAGGGCTAGTGTCCCCATTCCTTGAGGACCAGGCTCTTCCTCTCTGTGTAAGGGGAGGCATGGGACACCACCAGTGCAAGGAATACAGAGAGGTTTTGGTATGGGGCACAGGGTCACACCATTTTTTGCTCAGCTCAGATGGCATGGGAACTCATGGAAACCATGTCTGGAGGGTCAATGCTTTGTGTTGGGGGGTTGGGTTGGACTGGGGTCCCTGTCTTCCTCAGCTTGCCAGCCCCAATTTCCTTCCCACAGAGACACCCAAACTCCCCATGCCTTCACACCCTCCCTGTGCAGCTGAGATAATATCCTGCTCTGGCTGGAGAATAAATGCATTACAGAGTGTGAGGTGCTTGGATACTGTGGAAAAGAGATCTGTGTAAGCACCTCTACCAAGCAGGTATGTTTAAGCAGTCACCACTCAGATCTTCAGTCATCATTACCCAGAGAAACCAGCTGTTCTTCTGCTATTTATGATCTCCTCCTTAAATCTACCCTCCCTGTGACTCAACCCACAGGCTTTAAAGTGTGCAGTGTATTGACATTTATATAGTACATTTCATACACTTCCTCTCAAAGCTTTTTACAAAGCCATGAATTACATACCTGTCACCCACTGAATTCATTCATCCAAAAAAGAAGCAGTCATTACGCACTCAGCAATAATCCTCATAACAGTACCCGCCATTGAGTTTGTATATGTGTGCACCAAAGAGATAAAGTTACTTTAATGCCATCTCTGCTATTAATGCAATGGAGAGCAAGGGACGGGAAGGACAAGGAGAGGGGGAGTAAATGATGAGTGGGAGGGTCTGGGTCTGTCTCCATACCTAGATGTAGAGATGCAGCATATATTAACTGCTTAAGAGGCTGCAGCTGCAGGAAGGTAATTATGCAAGTGGCAAGGTACCTCCATCCCAGTCTATAGGGGAGATATCAAAACAATAGAATACTTTGCATTTGTTTTGCTCTGTTTGTTCTGTGATCCCGAAGTGCTTTTTAGACATTAATTAAATCTCAGTACTTGGAGGGGGGATGGGGAGGGAGGACAACACCATCACAACTTTGGAGTAGTTTTCTCTTTGGAGATGGAGGCACCGACAGATTTGTGAACTTTCTCCAGGCTGCAAAAAAAATTAGTGTCAGAAATAAACCCTTTCCATCTTGATTCCCAGCAAACTGATCTGCCTCATAGGCTCACCTCCTTTTCATCTACTCCTATCAACCCTGCTTCTTTTTAATTAGTATTCCAGCAGGATGGTTTTCACTGCTGAGGAAAAGTTGCCTTAACTTTTGTCTCAATGAGCCAAGCATATGCACAGCATCTAATTAATATCTCTAGACTTGATTGCAGGCAGAAAAAAGAAATTCTTACTCCGCATTCCAGTGATTTCAGGGTGTATTTTCTGCCAAGTCCATCTGTGTTGAGAGGGACTGGCAGGGGTGAGTTCAAAGCCAAAAAGACCAAACCCAAACTCAACCTGCTGCATTCTCCACAAGGCCTAAATTTTCCCTGAAAAGAGTAAATCCTGTGGTGTGCTACTCTTGAGCCAAATTTTACCCAAATATTAATTCCTCCTCCCCATACTGTGCTGCAATGACATTTTTGGTTGCAGATTTCAACATATTCAGGTTTCGAGAGTTAAAAGCCTTTTCCAAACTTCAGTGGAAAAGGGCGACCCCTGCCCAGAGCAGGTGAAGAAGTTGGGGAGGGGACACAGCATGAATCAGGTCTTAAGAGATTTATTTAGTTGATGGACTGAAATTGAACTGTCGTAAACTGACAGCTTGTGGTCTCACTTGAACTCTCCAATTTCAGAAGAATTTGAAAGCAGGGCTGAATGAGAAAAGTCAGTAAACTGGGAAAAGAAGGTAAATGGGTTTTTTTCCTTCATTTCACTATTCCTAATGTGGCTATTGTAAGAGTAGGTCTCTCTTCAACATCCAGGCATACCAAGTGCATGAAAGGTGTTGCTCTAGGAGAAGAAAGAGGAGAAAATAAAGTGTGGGAAAATAAATGCTCTCTTGCTGGAGGCTGACACCACCCTCATCTTCCCTAATCAAAGAGAAGCCAAGAGGAAAATGGTCTCTTTTTCCTGGTCTCACCATCAGGTGATATTTCAGACTCATTTCCAACACATCAATTTCATTTTAAAAGGCAGGGAAGGGATTCACCTTCACAAAAAAAAAAAATCAATCTTGAGAAATCCTGAAAAATCACCATCAAAATACGACCAGCTCACTATTTCCAGCCCATGAACCATTTTCTGGACTCTTCTGTCAGCAGTTATAAATTATAAACTCATATTAACAACAGATACTCATAAAAACTGTGTCTTAGTCTGACTCCTTCTCAAGTCTCTGACCAATTCCTGCAGTCACCAACAACGCAAGTCATCCAGATTATCAAGTGACCATGGAAATTTCTTGTCAGGAATGAAGGAACTAAAATAGCAATTCTGTTTTGCATTTTCTGAGTGTCTCCTTGCTCAGTACGCAACCTGCCAGGCACTCCCCCTGCTCTGACAGCTTCCAGGTGACATCACCACTCTGCCTTCATCAAAGAACCTCTGATGAGTGGTTAGACAGACAATTCAGCAGACGGTCAGACAAACAGAAAACACACAGATCCTTATTTGCGCCCCATCCAGCGTATCATTGTCTGCACTGTGGTATCCTCACTCATTTCTAAGGGGCTTCTGTTCCCTATGCCAGGTAGATAAAGCAAGTGCAGTTCATTTGAGGACTGGCTGTGGCCTCGTGTACAGCTACAGTGATGACAAACCCCTCATAGAGAAATATCCTGCCTCACTGGGGATGACTCAAGTGCAGAGATTATAAATCCATTTGTGAACAGCAAGTGTGGTTTAGCAATGACAGCATCTTTCTAAATTCAAGCCATTAATTTACTAGCATTAATATAACTTAAACATGCCTCCCTGTATTCCTTTCTTCTAAGCTTTGGCCTCAGCATTAAAGGTAGCCACACTAACATGCAGAGTGTGCTTAGAGAGGTGGGAAACTCATCTGGAAATCAAACATGTCAGTGACCACATGCCCCCTCTTCAAAACCCAAAGGCACCCCAGAGAACAGGCAGGATCCAAATCACTGACCCTCATGTAACATTCAAAAGCAACAATGCCCTGTCTGGAGAAAGAGCTTCCCTCTGTCCACATTGGCTAAAAAACACAAATGTGAAATTGGTTTTGCCTCTGTTTTCACAAAATCACAGTTCTCAATGGGGTTTAAATATGTTCTCTCAATTGGAAGTACCTTCAAAAATCCCTCTACAAATGGTAAAATAGAAAATAAAACAACAAAAAGGGCAGTGCTTTAAGTCTATTTAGATTGTAGTTATTATGAAAAAGATATTTTACATTTCATTAGTAAATTCCACTATAAAGCATTTAACAGCCTACTGCTGAGGTTTTAAAAGCAATATGTTGGATTATATGCCTAAAACCCACTAATTTAAATAAAAAATAGAGACAGGCATCCACATCTCCTACATATTCCATCCCTCCCTCCCCAGCACACACACCTGCAGACTCTTGCATGCACACAGAAATCCCTTCAGCCACACAATGGTTTCTGTGGTGGAACTACTGAGCTGATTATTTGGAAAGACCACCTCATCATTCTCAACTGGCAGTCAAGAAGAACGAGACCTCAAACTGGAAATTAAGAAAAAAAATGGAGAAGAAAAACCATTTTTATTCACAGCTTGCAGACAGAAGAACTATCACTAATGTTCTAAAAAGGACACTACAATTTCTTGGAGAGTGAAGATGCTCAAGGCATTCAGTTTTGCATCTTATTAGAGGTGATTCCTACAAAGCAACACTTCCCATCCTCTGCCTGGCCCCTCATCTCAGCCATGACCAGAATTTCAGCTGTTACGTCTGTGGATGGTGGCACTGAGGCATTCCTCAAAACCTGTTTCACATTTAAGACCAGGCTAATCCTACTTGTAAGTACACTATGTATTGAATGCGTTACAAAGCAGAAAGCTGCTGCATGAGGCACAGTGTGTTGCAGATGAGGGCAGAGGAGGATAAAAATTGTAGGAAATTTAAACCTGGTTCCAGTTCGCAGTGATGTCAAACCACAGGAAATGAAAGCAGAAAGTGGAGATTTATGAAAAAAGTTACAGGAGTCATTACTATGTGTGCAGTATTGATTGAAGAAGATCGTGTTGCCCCCAAATCGAAATGGCTTTTACGTGTTTGGGCCCATCCTGACAAAAACACTTTCTTCTCTGTTGACGAGGCCATGTTGCCATGGAGATGCGGGGCTGGATGCTTGGCAAAAGCACGTTTCGATAAGGCAGGTCTAATGGATATATTTTCACAACATTCACAGTTCCTTTCTGCTCATTTTCTCCTGAGCAGACTTGTCCACATCTTCCATTTTGCCATTTGATGAAAAAATATCTTTTTAATCTTTTAATTTAGCTTAGATTTCCCTCCCTCCAGCACCAGAGCTTGCCAATTAAACTACTTATCTGAGATGCTCCACACCAAGGCCAAGTGCTTGCTTTTCATTATCAGGTTGGGTGGCTTGTTTTCACCCTCCCTGCTCCTTGTCTGAACCTCTTTGCTGGTTGCTGTATGTTAGAGTTGTTGCAGTACAAGATGTGAGCTTCTAGTTTCACGCTAGTGGAAGAGGCTGTAAGTTCATCTTTTCTTTAAGGGAGCCCTTCCGAAGTCAGAAGGAGAGAAAAGAAAGCAAGCAAGCCATATTGTGTTGGCTAGTACATGTCCTGGAGGATGTGCTGATTTTTGTCTGGGCCAAAACTATGGATGCTAATACAATGTCACCTAGAAGAGAGGCAGAGTTTAGTTAAATGGTTTTAATTCTGGATCTCTTTGTTTTTTCTTCTGACCATGAGCAAATGTAAGTTTCTTTTAAACTAATATGAATAAACACACAATATCTGTGCTTATGTAGGTACCCAAATACAAGCGTTCCTGAGCACAGATAATTTATTTCACATCCAGTTCCATTTGAACATCTTTTCCTCGTTCTTTCATATGAGTAGCTTTGCACCATCTTCTAGAATCTGTTTTAGTTTCTTTAGCAGAATCAACTATTTGGCATATTGACTAGAAGGGATGTTCACAGAAACATCCTGTCAATGGGATGGAACGAACAGTCTGAGAGAATATTTTCAGACAGTGAATTGAAGAAAGATATATTCAGGCCACAACATTATGCCATGTGGCCTCTGTGACCAATTAAAATTAGTCAATTCCTTTCAGTTTGGGGATACTCTTAATGAACTTCTCCTGAAGAAAAGAGCACACCAAGAAGTATTTGCATCAGCAAACAATTTCAAACAGCCAATTAGCTGGAGAAATCAACACTGCGAGCATAAAAAATTCACAAACAGTGAAAGAGGCAAAATTCATCCAATAAATTATTCATAATGAATTATTCGTCCAGTTTCCTTTAGATCTGATTTAAGTTATTACTAATTAGTTATGGATACCTTTACCTACTAGGTCAGACTTGGTTAGGAAGTAGAGGAAAATCATTTTCTTCAGCGGTGATTAGAAGGCAGTTCCCAGGCAGGAGCTGGTAACTCAAAGCTTGCATCACCAAGTGACTCTTAGGAGCTCTCTTGTTCCAGCTGACAATAACACAGCCTGATTTTCAATGGTGACAGTCATCAAAGAGCGCATTCATCTTTCTCCCCCCGAGTCAGGGCCAAGGCACACTGTTGGGTCAATATTTTGGAGGCGTCATTGTTCAGCACATTCAGAGACTGCTTGAAGGACTGCAGACATCAGGGCTGTCACTCAGACATGTTACAAAGATTGGGATATTTCTTTGTCCTTTTGTACATGCCAGTGGTCTTGGAAAAAAGAAAAGAAGAAATGAGATTTAGTATCATAGGATTCCTTGCCTTTTTGGCTTTGCCTCTGTATGTTTTATAATAGGGCTTTGGCCCAGGACGTGGGCTGTCAGATGAGAGGGAAATGGAGTAAGGAAATAATCATCCAATAAGCAAATTCATTTTATCTCCTCATGCTTCAGTTTTGCCATCCACAAGACACTGCTAATGATACTTCCCCTGGTTCAAGATCTTTGGATGCAAAACCCCAGCATTAACTCTTTATAAAGGCTAATCCTCTTTGTCTGCTTTAACCACAGAAGCATGCAAAGCTCAGTGTTAGATGTGCTTCTGCAGTGCAGAGGAGCTTTAATTGGGAGCTCAGAAAAGTACAGGGAAGAAGGGGCAAAGACAGTCAGAAGCAGGGAACATCTTCAGTAGGAGGAGACACCACGTAGGAGATGACAAGGGATGTCATGAGGAGTATGGCAACTCGAGTGGTGCAAAGGCAGTGGAGCAGGATCGCTTTTTCGCTATGTTAAATAATATAAGAATGACACAGTCCTTTCCACACCACTCCTAGTCACTCTGGGGGTTGTACCCAAGGGCTTTTTATCACCACCAATGGAACTGGTATTTAGCAGTATCCCTGACTGATCAACTGACTCTGTGGAGAATCAACAGACTCCTCCACCACTCTTAGGATAACTGTCAAATTTTGTAAGATTTTGAAGACCTGTTCACAGTTCTGTCCTAAGCACCAGAAGTTTGCAGCCCCTTGAAAATGCCATGGGTAGGAAGATATTACCAAAACCAAGAAGGTATCCTTTTAACAGTACATCTGCATCTGGCATACATCTACATATAGCCAGTAGATGAACATATGGTTTACTCCAGTTACCTTGCTGATTACAGGATGTGAGTCAGAAAGGAGAAGGTCTGACTACACTGATGCCTTCATTGTAGATTTTCTCTGTGGAGTTTTTACATGGTCACGCTTCATTGATAAAATGAGTCCCAGGAAGGTTTATTAATTTTACTGCTTATTGTTTTCTCTAACAGGTGCAATCACTATAATTAGGTCTGTACAATGGCATTTTTGTGTTACTCAAATTCCTTCTGTCTCTCAGATGCTCCTGGTTATAGCACTACAGTGGCTGCTGCTTAGAGAATCAGTGAAAATGAGTTGTTTTCTTTCCCTCCTTCTTCTTCATTCATCTATATTAAGCCAAGAAAAACACAGCCTCAGTCTTACACAGATCATTTCCTCCTTCTCTTCCCCAGGCTCAACCAAAGTTGTTACCAAATGCCCTCTGATACCAGCATTTCCCTTGAAAATAGCACAGACCAGCATTAGGGAGAGATGCAAGCACCAGAGCAGAGTATAGCTAGCATAAGATGTGAAGGAAAAGCAAGGCTGTCCTTTGCACCCAGTTTTGGATAGAAGGTGGCCAGGCAGCTCCCTCATTGACCCTCTTGAGTGATGTCAGGGCCAGGAGGAGTGCAGTAGTGGGAATACCACTCACAAGTCCTGCATGAGAAACTGAAATCCAACAGTTGAACGGGTGTCCAGTACACATTTTCCTGCTTTAGAAGCTGTATGTATTTCTTTTCCTCCAATTTAATGCAGACAAATATATAACCAATCAAGCAAGTGGTGAAAAAACAAGCAGAGCCTGGTTCAGATATTAGGGAATGTCTGGATGCATCCAGTGTAACCAACAAAACACTATCTTTTGAATCCCCAGCAAATCAATGCCTTCCTTCCCAGAGAACAGTAAGCTTGCCTGGAAAAAAGGGAACACGTGTGTGCTGCCACTGTACAGAAGTGGGATGTTTTCCCTGACATTTTCATGCCTCAATATGTGACATGACAAAAATGTAAATGCAAAAAGTGCTTGTGAGTGATGTCTTTCTGGGAGTGATGGGGTTGCATGTTGGCAGAGGCTTCAAGGCCCGATCAGTTTCAGGCTACAAGAAGCAGCATCACACTGAGAAAATGAGGCTCTCAGGATAACAACTGGGGGGGATGTGTGCTGCTTTCAGTCAATCAAGCCCAAACTCAGTCACGGAGTAATCAAGCTCAATTCAACCAACTTCTGTGTTATTATTGTTATTATTTATCACTTGAATTACTGGAGCACCTTGAGGAGTCAACTGAAATGAGAGCAGAGAGAGGTGCCGCTGTACAAAGATGCAATAAGAGCATGGCAGTTGGGGTGAGCACACAGGCTGCAGAGAAGAGGCTGGCAACAAGCAGAAGAGAAATGGGGTTGAATTAGACATTTGCAACTTTAGTCTGTTGGCCTCATGGAGAAGATGCTGCTCCCTGATTTCAGACAGGTTGCTCAGCATCTGGCACACTGAAGGCTCCCAGCTGGTGGTGACGGAGATGGCAGTGCAAAGCTGAAGTCTGATATAGATCCTCTGTGGAACTGCAAGGAGCAGCGTGGGGACACCACCCACCTACAGATTCAGGCCATAGTGCTGCACCAACCCTTCAGAGCCTTCATCTTCTCCATTCTTCCTCAGATCTGAGCTTTCTCAACTCATTAGAGTCATTGGCCACTGCTTGCTTCATCCATCCCTTCTCTCAGCACCCACTGCTCTCAACAGAAAAGCTGATGCATCCATTGGCACGTCAGCCGGGATCTGTCCAAATGAGACAGGAGTCAAGTCCCTTCCCTCTGCCTCACTGCTGAGCTCACACCAACTGTCATCTGTAAGTAATATGCCAGACATGTTTCTTTTTCAGTTTAGAAAAAAAAAGTAATTTATTTTCTAATTACAAAAGAATATAGGGTAAAAAAAAAAAGCAAAAAAGAAAATTATGACTACCAGATGGCAAATCACCATTTAGCAGGAGCAGGCAAAGAGAGGACTCAGTCAATCACAGGGTAAGTGATAAGACACCAGAGGGAACTACCGAAAAGAAAGGCAGCTCATTACACAAAGCACTAAATTATTCTTAGTGGGACTTCTCCTCCTTTTTTTCCCCGTTCTATTTTTTATTCTGAGCCATAAAGAAAGTAATTCCACTGAGACCCTCTTTCAAATGATTAACATTTCCATTTTAACTTTTGTTTTTGATTGTGTCCCTGCCATTAATCTTTCTGTCTTTTTCTGTGCCCTGCTGTTCACCTCATCTTCTAACTTTCTAATTCCCTCGGCCATCTCTTGCACCCACAAAAGCATCCATACGCCTTGCTACTGATGGGAGCTTTGGATGGATCAAACCAAGGTCAGGGGGAATGTTCCAGCACAGACTCCATCACCATTGTGGCCCACCAGCAGTCACCATCCCTCGAAAGAAGCATCTAGCCCAGATTGCCTCTCTGTACTTATTTGCATGGATGTCCAGGGACAGTTGAGAAATCCCTGTTAAAGACCTACACCTGGCCAGCACTCCCTGCTTGACTCACATTATATCTTGAACTGATGATATCTGTGGCTGGTTGAGACCTTTTTCTGGCTTTATTCTTTTCCACAAAGCAGCTAATTCATCGGTTTTTAAGCAACACCACAGCAGCATCTGTCTTCACTGTTTGAGGAGGCAGGATACAACTACTGCTCCCTTTCCACAGGGAATACACTGGGGGAAAGGTGGCAAGTCAAACAGATTGTTGTCCATTTTTGCATGTTTCTGTGTAAATAAGAAGCAGCATTCCATATTCACTGATGGCTCCCACTGTGCCATAGGTCCCCAAAGAGCTGTGAGTTGCTGGGATATGTTCCTGTCCCACCTCTGATCTCGGTCTGTGCTGGGACATTCCCAAAATCTTGTTCTCCCCCAGTTTCCTTCTGTTGCCAGAAAGGTAAATATTATTTCCTTACTTTGCAAATCCCCTGTAAAACCCTATTAATATGGAGCGAGAGCTCAGGTTTTTACAGCTGCCTCCTGGCACTAACAAAGCCTGTTTCCCTTGGCAGGGGACAGCCAAGCCACGGGTGTTGCTAGCCCATAAATTCCCTCTCACTACCAGTTTCCTTACCCTGTTGTCATTTAAAGCTTTTTCAAGTGTTTCAGGAGCATAAGGCAAAATACTGCTAGCCAGGCATTATAATACTCTTATTTCTCTGGCCTTAGTGATGGAATGCAGTGTGACTTGCTAATGTACGGGGCTAGACTGAATGTCTTGGTGGCACTAGTTGCAACAAAAAGTGAAATCTCAAGCACTCTCCAAACAGCCTCTCCTCTACCTTTCACCACCACCAGGGCTGCAGCCATGGGGGTCTGTGACCGAGCATGGTGGCCTGTGCTTCCAGGAACCAAGGGCTCCCAGTGCTGGGGGGTCAGCTGGAGGACATCTCCCTCCTTGGCTATGAAAGCAGAGTAGCTGGTCCTGCCCCAGAGAGGAACCAGGGAAACAGGATGAGGGAATCCCAGGGCCTGGCATGCAAAGCCTCCTATAGCCCTACAGGCTGCCTCAGTCCATGAGTAGACGAGGTGTTGAATGATATATTTCTATCTTTTCTAGAAACTATGCAGGCGAAAGGGAGAGGTTTCAGTCAATACATAAAGTCCTTTTGGGAAAATGGGAGAACTCTAGCACCGAGCAGCACGAGGGCACCTGTTAACTGCGGTGGTTTAGGAAAGAATATGGATACTTACTTGTCAATAAAAACCAAATCTTGCACTTGAAGCAAAAACAAATTAAAATTAATTAATCAGTGGAAAACACTTCATTTGAACTGGGAAAAGCAGATGCAACTAGTAAGTCTAGGTGGACAAACAAGATAATCAAATCAATACTCATACTTTTCTCACTGGCTGGCAGCCACAGGCTACTAAGTGAGAGCAGACACGTGAATCTGCCTCTTTTCTATCAGCTATCAGCTGTTCTCTAATTAACTGGAATTCAGACCTGCTGGGGGAGTTATTACCCTGTCCCTGGATGGATTTAGTCTGTGTAAGGGGGGCAGATCTTTCCTGCTGCTGGTGTCTCCTGAATCTCATCTTGCTTCTAAGCGCACACCCCGTTCCTTCCCTCCAAACCAGAGCTGCCTGAGAAATGTGAATTGTAGGAGGGTGGTAGATACTGGAGGGATCTACCCAGTTCACGGCTGTACCAGCTAATCAGCGCCATTGTCAACAGGAATAGCTATAAACGAGTAGGGCCAGGTGTAGGGCTTAGTTAATAATACTGTAATTGAGAGGAGATTATTGGGCCCTGATACAGGAGCAGGGCTGGGGAAAGATTTTGTTTCTTTTTTTGTTTTTAGTTGCTTGTAAAATGCTGCTTAGGTTTTGCAGATGGCAGTCATCTTGTTCATGTGCCAGAATTATGTGTGCCCTCTGTGGAGACAGCCCCCAGCGCTGGGGGGGGAGGGGGGGGTGTGATCTCTGTGTGTGCATAAGCAGCATACCTATAGAAAATCCATATGTATATCCAGGAAGATAGCAGTCCCTCTCTTCGTATCCACCTAGACCCAGCAGTACGTCGTGTGGGCTGAAAACAACACTGATATCAGTTACAGACAACCTGTGAAATTTGAGCTTTAATACTTGAAAAGCAGGCATGAGAAGCTGGGAGTTTCCCTGTCTCTTACTAGAGATGGCCTAAGACCACCTCAGTTAAGGAACGGCAAACTTTTATTTTCTTTAGTTACATTTTTAATTATTATTTGATATTTGCTCTTTGCAAAATGAAGCTGTCTTGGTCCTAGAACTGGCTAGATACTGAGAAGGAAAACTCCCAACTTTCCATTTAATACTGCTTCAAATTAATTCCAGTGCAATGTGTTGTGGTTTATGCTTCCCACGAATATCCAAGGGAATGAGTTTTCTAGGTGAGGTGGTAACCAAAAAAGACAAAATTTCAAAGGAGTGTGGAGAATATTTGCCAACACTCCCAAGGTTTTTGAAATTACAGGGAATTTTGGTAGTTGCCAGAATAGACCATGAAGAGTTAGTGTCATCCTGCTGGGGCAAAAAAACAATTCAGTAATACTTACACACATACTCTAGCAAGGAGGCACACTGAAAATTTCAAATAGCACAAATAACTTATAAGTCAAACAAATGGCTTGGAAATACACCGAAAAATAGTTTATTTAGGAAAAAAAAAAGAAAGAGAAATTACTAACAAAACAGGAATAGTTCTCCCTAGACCCGCACTTCATTGTTAATGAATGCTTAGCTCATCTCTCCTCTATGCCTTTTTTCTGTTCCCTTTCTTAATTTTGCCTCTTATTAGTTACACTTCAAGCATTTTATTTAGGCAACAGAAACATGTTTTTCACCTGCAGCACTTTCTTATTCCTGGGATGAATTTGGATCTGTTTTAGAGGCTGGAAAAAAATCATTACTCTGAAATACAGGGTTTGTTTGCTATTCTTAAACCTTTTGAACCAAGAGAAGTTGAGTTCCAATGATCAAGATTGCATGTGAGTGCATGTGTGTGTGTTTGCTTTAACACCTTAATGTGCATCTCAGTGTTTCTCTTCCTTCCTCACCCCCCCCTTCCTCCACCCAAGGTCTAATTAAAAAAGAATGCACCAGGCTGCCTTTTGCTCTGTTTCATCTCCTGATATTTTTATGTTAAATCCACCAAGGAAATCTCCTGAAGCCTTTGAAGTCTTTGGGTGTGTGAATAAAGATGTCACAACGGTAGACACAGGGCTTCTTAATGAGGACAGAAGGTTTGATGTCAGAACACTTCGGTGCCCAGAGGAAAGAGATGCTCTCCAACAGGCCCCCCCTTTCTCTCTTTCCCTCTCATTTTTTTGTATTCTTGCTGTAAGAGCCTACCTTCCCCGCCCCTCCCCTTCTCTATATTTTTTATTCTCTCCACAGCTTTCAAAGAGGAAGGGGATAAATAAGAGAAACAAGAGAAAATGTAGGAAAAATACACAGTTTTACAAATCCTATTGTTTTTCATGCAACTGTTTCTTTCTCTCATTTAATCTCAGTACAATTTGAAGTATCAGCCCTATTCAGATTCCTACTTCCTCCTTTCCGGTCTGGCACGAGGTAACAGACCCTCTCGCTGCCTCTGTCTCTCTCCCAGGCAAAGGTCTGAGTTCCGATTCAGGAAAGTAAAATTTACCTTTATGAAGAGGAGAAACAAATTTATGTAACTGAGGGGAACATCTAATCCCTAGAGTAAAAAATTCATCATCACAAGCCTGGTCAGTGACAACAGTTCCAAATATTCCTTGGGACCTCAATATGTTTGAGCTGATCTATGTCTACTTTGCATTCTCCTGCTGGACCCTTATCCCTATTGCTTTCCCCTGTTGTACTTAGCTTGCAAAATCATGTGCCAGTAGAAACTAAAGAATCTTATCCTATTGTAAGAAGTCGAATGCCATGTAAGAAGTAAAACGACAGGATTCTATTAAGGCAGAGCTGAACGTCCTCTTGGGTATGTCAGTTTTATGGTGGAGAAAGCTTCCAAATTTCATGGGAAGTTAAGACACTCCCTACAGATGAGAAATACCTGGTGGAGCCAGGTGTTCCTTCTCTTCTATGCGTTTCTTTCCTCCGAGGGAGCTGCATGGTTGTCCTGTTCCTAACATGCCAGGCAGGACCTTGTTCACACAGTACCTGTCATTAGTAAGCAAAGTCCCGATTTAAAATTTGAGATCCCTCCTTTGTACACTGTCCTTAGATCTGGCCACAGCATCCCAGCTGAAGACCATTCTAGTTTGCCTTCCATTGTCTCCTATCATAATGCCTTTCATGATGGACTCCACCCACGTCCTTCCCTCCTGTGGAGCATTGGAGATGCTCTTTAGTTTTATTATCATTTTTTTGTCATCTTATTACTCATCTTCACAGTCTCTGATCACTTTCCACACTCCAATACAGAAATCTAGCACACGCAATGTAATCCTCCCAGGCAGAGATTGCATCAGTGGCAGGGGATGTTTTGGTGCTGTTCATGCCCTGGACCTGTGATATCCGTAACGAAAATGTTGAAGACCTGAAGCCCCAGTGATTCTGAAGTTCATGTCCTTGTGAGAGATGATGGGAAGTACCTTCTGGTTTGGAGCAGAGAAAAACAAGTTTCAGGCAATGCTGTAAATCCACTGGCTGCAGAAGCCAGTTTACCTCCTAAGGATCCTGTCTGTTTACTTTTTCATTAAGCTCAAATATAGCTGGAGTTCTTGGTGCAAATCTCAGAATTTCAAGTTCAATGTGAGTCAACCCCAAAATGCTGAAATTTTCAAGGATTTTTTTCACTCAGGAGTCCGATTTATTGACACCAAATGAGCTGTATGATTTTCCATCTAAGAAAATCCTGATATTTGGGTTTTGTTGTGATGATGATGATGACTGCTGAAATTAAGTCCTGTGCATCGACTGGGCACACCTGCTCAGTTCCATCCTTCTCAAATAAGACACAATCTTCCTTCCCCATCAGGATTCTTCCTCAAAGCCTATTGTTTTCTAGTCCCCTCAGGTGATGTTAATACATTTTAATAGGGATGTGGGAGTACACTCACCTTCTCAGTTTGTACTTTGATTTAATTTCTAGCCCTGTAGACTGGCATTCCCACTGCTGAGATGGCTGGAGGAGATAGGTGGGCTGAGATCCCATCCTGCATGCAAAGAGATCTAGCACAGCATGGGGCTGAAGGTCCCAGGCTGCAAAATACCTGTTCAGGTGCAGGATGTGTGGTCTCATAGAAAGGGGAAATTGAGAGGTTTTGCTTTGCAATTTTGTTCAGAAGGGAAGGTGGGTAGACAGCCCCTTCCTTCCCCCTCAGAGAAAATCACAGAGATCTTCTTTTTTCTCTTCTTTCAAAAAATCGAAGTACATACACAGACTATGTGATTCATTTTAATGGCATATACGTATTGCACAAAGAGGTAGAGGTTTGTGCTGCAACATGTAGGAGCATGATCTGAGCTCTGACCCTTATGTTTACTGCTCCAACCTGCTGTAGCAACTGTTCCCCTGCCAGAGGATGCGACCCCTGGGGCTGAGATTTGGATAAAGTGTTCCTGTCTCCACCGTGATCCTCTCCATTCCCCAGACAGTGATATATCATCAGACTCCCACACTGACAGCAGGAGTTAACACAGAGGCAGTGAGTGCTTATCCCAGGCAGAGGGGCAGGGAGACAGCTGAGTTGGTAGCTTGTTATGGAGAGGTCTGCCAAAGACTGCCTGTCAAAATGAAGCCCCTCTCCGCCTATTGAGCTCAACACTCCTTGTTATGATCTGGCCTTAGACCAGAGCTCTGAATTTGCAGTGCTGGAGAGTGCAAATTCAGCAGAGTATCAAGTTATTTGCTCGGGGGTGGCAATTTTTAAGTGAGTGCTAACAAATTTGATATGTGTATGCTAATAGCTCAGGTTGCCACGTAGTTATTTCTACTTACCATCCCCTTTGCAGGCTACAAGCATCACAAAAGCCTGGGCTTTAAACCCAGAAATATCTCAGGACAGCACAGGGCCAAATCCCTGTTTCCCAGAGAGGCCAAACCTGGTCTCTGGATCTGATCATCCTTCACATCAGAGAGCACTTTTAAGCCACACAGATCCCTAGAACTGTTATAATGAATGCATTGCTTCTCTACTGTCAAACAGAGGATTAAGTCCTGCTCAGGTTTAAGGTCACCTTTCCCAGACTGCCTGAAGCCATCTGGGGTTTGTGCCACTGACCTTTGTCAGTCCCCATTACTTCATAGAGGCTGGCAAAAGTGCTCAAAATTTGCTTCTTGCAGAGCCATGAGTCACTGCTGGGAACTAGATGGGTAATGAAAAAGCTGTTCAGTTTTTTTTGATTTCCAGATCTTCATGAATCAATCTCTGTTCAGGTCCAATCAGATTGTTGTCTATAAAATTCCCTGCCTATTACTTTGATTCGGTTTGCCTGAATCTCTAATCTCCACCGCACCACATGCCAGAGTGTTACCACAGCCACAATTACCAGCTGCAGTTTGTGATTTTACGTCATCAATCCTCTCCACTCCAGCATTCCAGCCTCCCTTCTTTGCTTTTTCCATGTGCTTCTCAATACTTTGGTATCTTTTCCCAAAGTCACCTTGTCTGCAAGCAAACTCTGTCCTTTCTTAACCCATGGGGTCAAGTATCTTCAGTCCACACTATCTAAACCAAAACTTTTTGGCAATTAGATGTGCCTGGCTTGCACAACCTGACCTACAGCCAGACCTGTCAATGTCTGCACGAGCACATCTGCTGATGCAATGCATCAATGTGCTCATGAAAATGATTGATTGATGCTAATTGGACAGTATGGGGACTGACCCAGGTTGGATGTCAGGTGCCTACCAAAGTTGCTCTGTCAATCCCTTCTTCAGCTGGACAGGGGAGAGAAAATAAAATGAAAGGCTCATGGGTCAGGATAAGGACAGGAGGAGATCACTGTCCAGCTGCTCTCATGGGCAAAACAAGTCCAGCTTGGGGAAACTAATTTAATTTATTACCAATCAAATCAGAGTAGGATAAGGAGAAATAAAATCAAACCTTAAAACACCTTTCATCCACCCTTCTCTTCTTCCTGGGCTTAATTTCACTGTACCTCCTTTCCACCAGCAGTGCAGAGGGACAGGGAATGGGGGCTGCAATCAGTTCATCACACATTGTCTCTCTTACTCCTTCTTTACTCTTAACTCTGTTATCCCAGAGGCACTACCACTGTTACTGATGGGCTCTAACTTGATCAGCACCAGGTCTGTTCTGGAGCTGGCTGGCACTGGCTACATTGGACCTGGGGGAAACTTCAAGTAGCTTCGCACAGAAGCCACGCTTATATTCCCCCACCACCATCAAAACTATGCCCACAAACACAGTACACAGAGGTTTCTGAATGCCTCCCTCTATCACCAAAACCTCTTTGAGGAAAATTGTCCATCTGGCATGGGTAGGTGGAAATTCAGGACAGAGCACAGATAGAGGGAGCGTCCCTCTGCACATGCCATGGTCCCATTCTGCATGTTGATCCAGGAGCTGGGCAGGGACAGAGTACTTGCATTACACACCACTTAGCCTTTCTGTCTTCTGGAGCCCTGGGTGGCCACAGTAGCACAAATGCCATTAAACTGCTCCAATCTGATTTGTTGAACTTCAAAGGGTCCTTTGGTATTCACAAAATTAAAAACAAAACAAAACAAAAAACACAGTTTCTTCTATTCATTCTGGAAAGTATTTTCTTTCCCGCTTTGTTGGTTGTGTGATTGTTTGGTTTACGCTGTTATTTTAAAAGGTCTGTCAGGCAGCCACAGAGGAAAAAGATTTCCATGTGACCAGTCAGGTGCCATGCAGAAAGAATAGCAAATAGCTGTACTAAGCAGTCTGCCAACTCTCCGCAGAGAGAAAGTTAGCCATTTGAGCTGGCCTCTCCATCCTTGTGACTACAATCCCTAGCAGCGGGGGACACTTTTCACATTAAAGGCTCTCTGCCAGTGGACCTTCAGTTTGGGAAATCCCATTTGGCATGCTCATTCCTCAGCAGCCTCTTGCTGTGCTTTCCTCCTTCCCTGAGCTGTTATGCTGGCGACAGATGGGAAAGACACTTCTCCTGTCCAGCTCTGCAGAGCTGTGTGGCTGCAGCACATGGCTGTGGGTGAAGGGAGAAAGCTGTCAGAGATATGGACGGGTGGGCAGCAGTCAGAGTCCCCCGGGCAGTGACCAGTGACCTCTGTTATTGGAGCAGACATAAATGGAAGGGACCTTGATTGCATCATTTATAATTAATCAGCAAAATTGACACGAAAATAAATAATGGGAAAGGTTCTAAAAGAGATGGGGAAAGCCAAGTTAATGAGGGCTGACCATGTTGCTGCCTCTCTTCTTCGTCCCTCTGTAACTAGATAGCTCTAAGCAAGATAGTCCAGGGCCAAAAGTTACAATATCCCACATTCTTTCTCCAGTCTTGTCTTACCTTTGCCTCTGTAAGGATAGCTGCTCAACTAGTATTTGGGGATTTTGACCTACAAATTTCTTCTGAAACTGAATGATTGAGTGCAAAGAGCTTAGGTCTCGTATCAAAGAATCTCACTGTGGCCCATGTACATATCAGGGGATGGAGTATAAAGGTGATTAAAGGATGTAAAAGCCCCTCCTTGCCTCTAATGCTTCTCTGTGCATTTCTAAGGCTAGTATTGCAAATGTAAGCTTTAACATCTGCAACATGGGCACCAAAGAGAGCGTGTACCTCAAACTAAACATGAAAAGACATTCAGACCTCAGACCAAAGAATACCTGCTGTGCTTCCTAAGAGAGTGGGGATGCACCTACACTTAGATCTCTCTGGTCTTCCTAGGATCTATGAGAACCAATGAAGGAGAAATATTTATTAGGCCTTGAAGTACATGGAGCAAACCACAGTAGTGCCCCTTGTACACACAGACTGTAGCAGAATCCAGTTGCATCCTCTCTATGGGTGAATGGTTTCAAAACAGCTGTAGACTTGGGAGCAGGAAGGATGTGTCCTTGGGCAGTATTTCAACAGTCACAGGATGTCCAAGGTCCTTTGGCATTGTGACCAGATAGCATCAATTTGCCAAACTCTTTTAGCAAGAGCTTCTCATGAATGGCGATGTTGGGATTAGGCAAGCTGGCAAAAAATGTTGTGTTCAGCAAAATTCAGCAACTCTTTTTTCCTATAGAAATTACACTGCCATTTGAAGTATCTGCAATGGCACTCCAAGCTAGACCAGCTGTGTCTGGGCAATTAACTCAAAGTGCAGATGAGGTTTGTTCACAGAATTGGGGTGGGGAGGTGTGAGTCAAATGTGGTTGTCACCACAATCTGAAAAAAAATTGCAGCTCTGTAGAACTTCTACCAACATCCCCTTGGAAGCCCCTAGTATGTAACACAGGGAGGTTCGAGTGATTTTACCCTCCGGTGTGGTCTCAAAGCAAGCATCATGCTGACACTGCATCTGTGTAAGAATCAAAACAAGAAACATTGCAAAGGCAACCCAACTCACTTCAGTCAGTTTCATCAAGCTTCACAGTGAACTTGCTTGATATTGAAGAGGACACCATGGCTATAAAACACCTGTTTAGGACTGTTTTGGATTGCATTATTACTTGTGCCCTAAGTTACTTGCCTGGAAATACTCTTCAAAAATCAATACACTGCCTATCACTTCCAGTGCTTGTATTTGCTTCCACACATCATGACCAGTTTTCTATTCCTTGTCTTGGCTCTATTTTGCAGATCTAATGCCAGAGGCTGAGCCAGTTGAAACCTCTGTTTCCAGTTCTTCAGAGTGAATCACAAACCTTCAGCTTTTTACTGTTACTGGTTTTTCAGGAGCAGAATACTTTCAATATCCTTGGGGGGTTTTCTAAACCTGATCTTCATTACATCTGTATCAACCTACTTAAAATACCATTGGCTGCATTCAGAGTGCAGGATGTGGGCCAGATGCTATACATGGCACCTGATAGTTCCTGCTTCCAGCACATATTCCAGTGAATAACCTCTGATTCAAATCCCTGCCCTCTCTCTTTCTCCCCTTCTATTTTAGCAGCTTGTATGAATGAAAATTTGAAGTTTTATGCTAAGCATTTTGCTTGCTTTCCTCTAACCTTTCTGCAACTTCTTGAAATCTGGTTCAGGCTTACTACAGTGCACCATTATTCCCCTAAAATCTAGAAGTGGGCTGATCATGTCAGAATGTCTGTAGCTTGGTCTTTTCTCTCTGAGAATGAAATAAGCAATATTCCACGTTCCTCCTTCTCTGGTGAGCAGAGCTTCTGATGCCTGGCCTAGGGTTAATCATAGGGTTAACCAAGTCATGAAAATGTATTCTGGGAAAATGCAGAAGATTTCTCGCTTGGTTGGAGTGAGCAATCTTTCTTTTTTGATTTCAGTGTCACAGGGCTGCCAAACAGATCTCTCTTTCACTGTCACTCTCTTCTGCTGTGGGTCAGCAACATGATGTACTTCTCCTTCCTTGCAACTTCAGGGCAGGGCAGAAAGCTGTAATTTGCTCTGGCCCTTTCAGAAATTCAGCTCGTTTTCCCTTTGCTCCAGCAGTGGGTTAAGGGAAGCCAACCAGCAAGACCAAAAGCACTGCTGTGGCTTGTCAAGGCAGACTGCATTTGCCTTCACAGAGGGGCAAAAGAGAGTTTCTTCACCATCCCCATTTCAGTGATGATCAGTGTAGTATTGGAGCAGCAGCCTGTCTCTCTGCAGCCAGAGCTGACTTGGCAGTTTCTGGCCCAGTAAGCAGCAAATGACACTTTCACTGGGCCCCTGTGTCCCAGAAGGGTTCACTGAGCATTGAGATGGGCTATATACAAGTGTCATTGATGTCTCTAGTCCACTGTCTGAGATGCTTATCTCTTTTCCTGAGGGAGTCCCTCTGGGAGGATTGATTACCCTGTAAAACATAGTTTTAGACTATATTTGACAGAGGTATCCTCTTCTGTCTCCAAAGTCCATTTCCCAGTTTTCCAATTTCCCCTTTACCAGGCTGTTCTGATTTTTAATGCTCTAAGTTTGTTCCTGCTCCTCCTCATTCCTTCTCATCACCATCCATGTCTGATCCTATCCTCAGTAAGGAAAAGTGGTCATACATGCCTTGAAGGTGAACTTGCAAGGCCTTCTGAAAGTTTTAGGAATTACTTTTGAAGTTGTTATTTATTGCCCAAGTCAGCTCACCTCACATTCAGGGGGCAACGTTGCCTGTTGCCTTTCTCAGCCAGCATCTACATTTTGCTTAAAGTCTGTGTACAGCAAGGGAGCCTTGATGGGTGTGTGAACAATGTTCAGATAAATTAGATGGTACCTGCATGTCTCTGACAACCTTTGGTTGCCAATCACGTTGGTCTCCACTCCTGCAGTGTTCATGGGAGAGCAGCCACACTGAACATTCAGGCTCCAGGTTCAATCATGGGCCTTTTTTTACAACTTCAGGAGTTTCAAAATGTGCCAGATGAGGGGAAGTTCAGGAATGTCCTAAGAAGTGATTCTAGTGTGGGAGTGCTTACAGGAGCTACTTATTTACCTCCAAAGAGGGAGGAGGAGAAGAAATCCTGTAATTTTGTTAATGAGATGATGGGATAGGGATTTAGGTTATTATATTAAAAAAAAAATTATGATGACCCTGAGATTAGCACCAGGGTTGTGGGTTCAATCCCTGTATGGGCATTAACTTAGGAGTTGGACTCAATGATCCTTGTGGGTCCCTTCCAACTCAGAATATTCTGTGGTTCTGTGAACTTACAGTAACATTTGGGCCGATGTCTACAAGTACCACTTGGAAGATTGGTGAGCCCAGGGCTTTAAGCAAAAGGTGTGTAGAAGGGAATAAAAAGCAAGAGGAGTAATAACAACAATCCAAATTACGAATTTTTGCATCCTGTTGCCCTAATGATCCAGGGATCCGGTGGGCTCCACTGAGCTCCTGGCATATGGCACAGATAACCCAGCCACCCTATGGTACTTCTGTACACTGGGGCAGAGTCTGGAAGTGCTACAGAGAGCTGTACCTTCCCAAAATGACTTCTTTTTAAATGGCCTGATGATATGGTAGGAGTTGATCCTTTATATCACTTCTTTTAAATTGCCTTCTGCTCATCAGCTGTTCTTTAAGAGATTAACAGACCCATCTTCACATCCCATCCTGACCTGCTGGTGGCTCTGAGATGCTGCAAAGCAGCTGCTGTCTTGCACAACAGAGAGCGCTCTCTTCTCAGGGAGTGGGGGTAATATCTGTAGAATTAATGTTTCAAAGTGCTTCCTAAACTTCTAGGATAAAATCCACCAGAGAAATGTAAAATATTAGTGGTATTTTAAGAAAGTGTGTGGGTGTGTAGACACAATTAATTTTCCTTTTTATAGGTCTACATTGAATATCTCCACCTCTGAGGAAGATACCTAGATCTACAGAGTGTTGGCATCCCAGATGAGGGCACCGCTCTGTTCATGTTAACAGAAAATGCCATTGAAATTAACAGTGCAAGAACACAGTTGTGGTCAGGCTATGTCAGCCCAATAAATTATCCTATGTGTGAGAGGCAGCAGACTCAGAATCATTGCATTCTTCCCGGCCTCAAACAGCTCTTGTTAAATGCACAGGGTAAGAGTCGGAAGGGACTTTTGTCATGTTAGTCCCTCAAGATCAGAGAGAAGCTGATGCGACTTGGAAATCAGTGCGTGGGATTAAACAGCAGAGGGTATGCGTGCTCACACACACAGGCAGAGTGTCTGCTCTCATGCTATGCATTGTTATTGACACGCTGCACCTTAATGGCTATAATGTCAATGGCCACTTTGGGACTTCTACTCATGGATTATTAATGCATTAGACCACAGATTTTATAGGTTATTGTGTCAAGAGCAGAGGGGAGTGGATGCCTACAGTATATGGGAAGAACAAGATTTTTTTTTAATCAGGGCTGTGGTATATACTGTGAGAGATGCACCTTAAAATCCTGCTTGCTGCCCTCTCATACCTGGTTTCAGCAAGTAAAACCTCCCTGCAGCTCAAGAGATAGCATGGAAAAGATGACACTATCAGAGGGAAAAAGGGGACAGGAAGAGATCTCATGCCTGTAGCTAGGCAATCACACATTGCTATCCCAGGCTGTGGGGATGTGATTTCCTGGCCACTGATACCCTGAAACATGAAGATTAATAGGCTCTTATTTTACTGTTAGTATCTGCAGGTGCTGCTTTTATTTTATGTGTTGCTCTCCTCGTTGTGGGCTCAGGCCAGGACAAATCCTCCCATGGGACTTTGGGGAGAGAAACTTTCTCACGCTGCCTCTCTGCCCGAGTGCAAATGTCACACCACAGGCTGGAACACGAGTTGGGGGGATGGTGTCCTCAAAGCCTTTGAAAATGATGGAAAATGCAGGTGCCCAGTGCTGATCAAGGGCTAGGTCCTGTCATTTTCAAGGGCATTTTGAACACAGCACAACTTGCAGGGGAAAGTGATGCAAATGTAACAAGACATTGGCTGATCTTTTATGGGTAAATAGAATATGTAAGTTTGCCAAGGCCATTTGACAAGACATCACGATTAAAACTGTAGACAAAGTGAAAAGGGCAGTATAACATGTTCAGGCACTCTGAATAAAGCCTGACTACTATGCTGGCAGAGCAGGGGAAGAAAGTGGATCTTGAGAGCAGGGGATTCTGAATGTGGCAGAAGCAAGGAGAACACAAGCAACATTGTAGAGTTGGAAATGTCCTACCTGTCGTTTTAGCAATTCAGTCACTTCCAGGTCAAGCAATTCAGAGAGGCAAGAGAAGAGCTCTTAACAAGAGCTCTGAGTTCATTTCTGGCAGAAATTGCAATCTTTGTTGTAATCACCACTGCTGCATTACATGGAGAGCTTATCCTCACAGCCAAACTACCTACTGGGCAACAGAAACAATAATTAGCCAGTTAGAGAAACCAAACTCATGTCTCAGGCCCTTCTTCTATGTGTTAGCTTTAATATATTGGCAGCAATGGCATGAAGCAAGAAAAAAGGGTCATGGAGAGCCTGAACCCATGGCAGTACTTGTTCTCCAAAAATCTAAAGGGCAGGAGATGACACTGACCCAGAGGGGAAGTTTCTTATTTGCAAACTTCTCTTCTTGCACTTAAGGCAAGTCTTTCATTTTCTCAACTTCTCATTCTCCCAACTTCATTTCCAAAGGAGGCCAAGAAATCCCTCCATTTTCTTGACAATGCTGAGTACAGTTTGACTTTTCATCATGGCATAGCCGGGCCATGGAAAGGCCCCTGCTTTCATTGTGTGACGACACAGAAATTACTAAGTAATTACAGGATTATGCAGCACCCTGTAAATTAAATGTTACCGCTTTACCTTTTATAGAACAAAAAATAACCATGTAATTACCTAGTGAATTAAACTGTTAAGGTCTCATGGTAATTATAAATGGAGTCAAAAGCTCTGAGTTCTTCTGGTAGTTACAAGTAAAGAATTATCTTTCATTTTTAAACATATGTTGCAGTTGGATCCCAAAGCCTGCACATTTCCATTTTAATAACACTATGGCCTGCCCAAATGAGAAGAGGCATATGTCTCCCATCTGAGTGTGCAAATAGAGTGAACATGTATATATAAAATAGATTGGACATATGCAAAACTGACCCAGGTTCATATCAGAAAATTGGAATGCCAACAGAGGTAAAACATGATTAGTCAGATGATAACATTTAAAATTATGTTTAGTTTCTGAGCACTGGAACTTGTTTTCATAGGAGGCAATTCAGTATGATCCTATTTTTCATATACCTGTGACTATATTTTGAAAACAAACAGTCCAACCATCAGCAGGAACCTCTGTCCCCTAAAGAGAGGCTCTAGTCCTGCTGTATGTTGGTGAGTTTTGCCATGCATCTGCAAGGAGAAGATGACTAGGGTGTCAGGAGAGCTCCCTGACATCAAACATTAGCGGTGGGTTCTTGGTGGTGGGTCCTGGCTCAGGTGAGGAGGTTTAGCCATTATCTGTCAGCAGTAATAGGACAGAGCTTCCAAGTGTACTGGCCCAGGATCTAGACTTTCCACAGATAGCCAAGGAGAGACATTGCTCCAGAGCTGCAAAAAGAGAAGGGCTAGAGACGAACAAGGGTTTGCTGCCTTTGGCAGAGCTCATTCCTGTCGAAGGACCTTCAGGAACACATTTCCCTGCTTAAAAAGTGCCACCAGAGACAAGGGTCACTGCAGAAGCTGCTGAATATGGAAAAAGCTGTAGCATGAGCAGAGATCATCCAGCCTCTCTGACCAAGCAGACAGAGTGGGCAGGCAAGCATATGAAGGGGCCATTGGACCAGTGATTGCAGATGCTAAAATACATGGTCAGACAATTATTATCTTCAGAATGAGATTTTTTTAATTTTTAACCAGGCAAAATGAGACCAATGCATTTCAGGTTTAATTCTCCTTTCTTGAGCTTTTCATTTCCATTTTTTTAGGAACACATTTCAAAAAAATCCCAATGACCTTTAATCATTAAATAATAACCAGCTTCAGTGTCCTTTCAGTATTAAACTGAGCAGTTTCACAGGTCTCAAGACTAGATACTTTGGCTTCATAATTTCAGATCCCTAAATATGAAAAGCATGATGTTACAGAAAGCCTAACACTGTCTGAAAGGTGCAATACATTCACCTCTAGCCCTTCAAAGTGGTATTATGTGCATTTACTAGCTAATTTTATAATTTGCTTTGAAATATGTAGCATGTTATATAAGCGCTCACTTTGGTAATCCTGGAAGAATGTACAGAACAAGGATAAGGGAGGTCGGTTTTTCTGCTAATGAAGCTTAACACTGACATTTTAACTACTAAAATTTTTTCTGCTTCTTCTATGACAGACCTAACTATTTGACCTATAAGTCATCCCCAGTCCAAACACTAACTACTCCAGGTACAAAATTAATTGAAGTAAATAACTTCAAATAATTTTACTTTGCACATCTTTATCGTTTTACTTTCAATATGATCAGCAATTCTCTGTAGCACTGTCTTTTGTAAAGTTCAAATCCTGCAGTTATGCTGCATGATGAACGCAGTAATACGCACTTACTTCAAAGAGTCATTTATATCCCCTGGTAAGCAGGTAGTCTTTGCTGTAGAGATGTAGGGGTGTTTTGGTGCAAACAGGATTTCTTACATGCATTTGTTGCAAGATTTTTTTTCCCCATCTGTCCATCACTTGTACCACTTTGTAGTTGCTATCCGGTGAATATTAAAAAGAACCCATTGGGATTGGACCAGAAAAGGGGGGGAGGAAACCATTCTCCATCTCATGCCCAGTTTCTTGCATAATGTGCCTTCATCCTGACACAGATTATTGCAAGCATTCTGCTCTCCCAGTTCCTCTGCCTTAATAGCCTTACGTCTCGTTCGAAGTGAGATCAAAGACAGAGAAGCACCAAAGGGCTTACATTCAATTAACAGGGAAGGGGCAGGATTTATACGTGCTCAGCAGAAGCTCTGATTGCAACAAACTGCTGACTGCGTATCACGTACTATCACTATCAGCGTGTGTAACATCAGCCCTTTCCCTGCCATGCTGAAAGGTGGTCTGGAAAGGCAAATGGGAGTTTTGTGCTCTTCCTGGCTGTGTCAGGATGGAGAAAGCTAGAGAAACCCATGTCCCTTCACAGAGATGCTCGGGAAGGAAGAGGAGGAGGAGGACTCTACCTCCCACTCTGCTCTTTTTTTTTCTCAGAGTTGCAGCCTGGAAACTCTCTGTCAGACCTTGACCGATGTATTGGACAACTTGAATTTTTAATGATGAGTGATTTCCCACTGCTCTCTTACATGGATCTCAGAGTCAGAGGCTTAGCCTGCGGCAGTCAGAACTCCTAGGGCAAAAGCTGAGACTTTTGACCCTTTCTGTACATTTAGAGTGTATCACAATGAAATAAAGCCCCTCTCACTGCTCAGAATAAATTGTCTGTTATTTCCCTTCTCCAAGTGTTTGTGACATCAGGAAAAACCGAAAAGCTGTGTGTCTGAGAGTTGGCTTGTGATTAGGAGGTACCTTGGACCAGCCACTGCCATGGAAGACACAATACTGGGAAGACAAGAGACTTGATTCACTTTGGCAGTCTGGGTTTACAATTTTTCCATTTCTCCTAATGAAAGGCAGAGGGAAGAGTTGCAAAACTAGGAATCAGGTCATAATCCTGGGGGGGGGAAAGCAGAGCATAAAAAAAGATAGGGCACAGATCACAAGTTTACATTTTGAGCACTGTTGGAGTGAGAGAGCATATCCTGTCCCCTGCACACTCAGTGCTCATTGCTGTTAACCCTGGTTATGTTGAAACCTCACATTTCCCACGGTTATGCTTATGAATTTTGGAAAAGACATGAGCCCCTAGCTTTGCATTACTGCTGGAATTTATTTTAGTATTATTTTTCAGAGCTTTGAGACAGCATGAGACCCCTATTTGTATTAAACCTCTCCCTCTGCTGAGCTGATTGCTGAGATAACCTGCAGCCAGAGCTGTCTGAACTTATGTGACCTGGTTCCATCTGTGTACAGCCCTGTTTTGCATTCTCTTCAATTTACCTCTAATGCAAACCTTGCAGAGCAGGATGTTCCTGCCACACACACGCACACAAAATCTGTTCCTAGGGATTCAGTACCTGCTCTTGCCAGGAATTGTCTCAACTATTTCAACCTTTCAGAGTTTTTTGCATTACTGTGGGAGATGACCACTCCACGCAGTGCTCACAGGTTAACAGTGCTATAAAAGAGCGCAGCTGGTCAGTGGAATCAGGAAACAGTGAAAAGGTCAAAGTATGCAAGTACTGCAGAGGTTTCCCTCTAAATGAGAGTAGCCTGTGACCTTCACTTAACCCCTACTTTAAATGATTGAAAATTAAGTTGGGCAACTTAGCCTGAGCTCTAAAAATCTAAGTTTATCAAAAGATGAAACTACATCAAAGGCTTTCCATCACTGTCAGGCAGCATTCTCTGACACATATACACCAGATAGACATTTCTGTCTGTGAGCCTTACTTACCCACTGAGATGTATTCAAATAAAGGCCCATTAACTTCCCCAGTGCTGAATGACATACATGCATTTGTACCATAATGCAGCTTTCCCCTTGAATCAAGGCATATCCAACCGAGAATCTTTTCTACAAGGTGATTTTTAATCTTCTTGGCTTATACAGGACTCTGAGATATAATATATGGTGTTTGCATAGCAGTCAAAGCAAGGATTTCAGGACTATAAATCCGTCACCTGCCTTCCATCAGCCATGTCAGAACTTCCTTTGATTCCAGCAGAGCAATATCTAGTCTCCTGGGTTATAGGGACCAAATTCCCATCACTGGTTAAATATAATGACAAAAGACAAAAGCTCTGGGTCAAAACATCCTGTGACACCCCTTGTCTCAAAGCTGATGACACAAGAGCAAAACCAGAGATAGGCACAAATGGTCTTCACGGAAACTGAAGACCCCACTGTGGGATCCCAGCTTCTCAGCAATCACCTGTGTCCGGGAGAAGCAGAGCCAGTGACACCTGCCTGTGGCAAAGAGATGGGATCCCCCAGCTAAACCATCAATATTCCTTAGTCAAAGGGAGGAGCCCTGAACAAGATATGGATTTGTACAACATTGTCAGCTCTTCTTACTGGGGTTCTTTAGTGTGGTCTTTATTTCTTTTGTTTCCTGCTACCTGACCCTTTTTTTTCCACAGTAGCAAATGTGAAATGAAAACCATTTACTGAGGCACAAGTCCAAGAATTTCTTTTTTCTCCACACACATAAATCTATATCCCAGTAACAGGATCTGAAGAGACACCTTCACAGAAGCAACCCACAAAACACGTTCTTGACTTCAGTAAGAACCCAATCCTTCATGAAATTAGTTGACGCTGAGATAGGGCAGTGGCTGTGGGGAAATTATATGTCCTGTGAGCTGCTCAGATTTGTTCAATGTCATGGTCAAGTAATGGCTGCTCAGTGTCTGAATTACTGGCCAAGAGAATACTCTACTTTCTGAATTCCCATGGAGATGGCCTGATTTCCATAGCAACTGGATTCTCTCTCTTGCCTTTCCCTTTAACAGGTAGAAACACACTACAATGCAGAAAATGCTAGAATTATTCTGAGTATTATTGTATTTTTGGACACTAGAGCACTTTCTGGGCAGTATGTTGAAATAGGGGCTTTTTAACAATTTTTTTTTAAGCTCCATTAGAACCGGTGGTGATATATTCCATCTGCTCTTAAGATCTGTTGTGATGCGAGCATGAAGTTTGCTCTTTTGGTTTCTTTCTCTGATTCTTTATCATTGTTCCAATTTTCTATTGGATAACCTACCATGCAGGGTGGTAACTATTGAAGAAAGTTCTTGGGGGAAAGAGAACGCCAACTAGTTAGTTGGTAATACCAACTTACAGCAATGTCCACAACATATGGAATATATTTCTAGAGAGGTTGGCTCAATCTCTGCCCCAAAGATGGATTAAAAACTCATGCTACTATTCAGTATGTCAGATAGGAGGTCATGTCAGCAGTGAGTATGTATATCCGTTATTTGTCACCCATTTGATGAGGGTTTTAATGGTTTCAAGGTCTGATTTTATGTATATGCTAACTTGAAGTGTCCTCTTTAAGTCTGCCCTTACTCAAGTACATCTCTACTCTTTCACCTTTCTAGACTGCAGCTAAATGAGTACAAAGAATAAAACCAATCCAGAAGCATTTGGCTTAAGTATGAAGTTTCTTACAGTCATTTTGAAGGAAGTAAAAGTGGATAGACCCTGCAAACCATCTCCCCAGTGGCCTGCTGAGGATACATACAGGACAAGGAGCCATGGAAATAGGTTTTTGGTTAGTAGAAACATCACACATTACTCTGATTCCTTAAGGAAAGGAGTTCCATGGACACCATGAGCGAGATCTGGGAATTACAGGGTCTGAAAGTGGAAGGCTTGTACCTTTAATTGTGCTTGTGAAGGACCAGAGAGTTGGTGTGCTCTGCAAAGCACCAGGTTATGGCAGTCTGGACTGCCTCAATGAACGGTACAAAAGCTTCTGCATGGCAGTGGGTTATGGTTAGGTTTGGGGCTAAGGCTAGGTTTAAGGTTAGGGTTAGGGTAACACACAGGAAGGGCCACAGGAGGTGATGGATGCTGATCCTGTGTCTGGTAAGATGGATAGTTGATGAAGGGCATTCCTGGCAAGTGAAGCCATTTGGGAATCCAGGAAGAACAGCAGAGTCCATGAGTTGTAGAGAAAGTGAGCACTGCTGTTACAGAGACATTTTCCCTTTAGCCACAAATCACGGGAAAGTGGTGCCTGCACTGAGGATGAATTTCACCAATATCCCTTTCAGGCAGCAGTTTGGCCCTTGCCCCAAACCTTCCAATGCTGTCTCTCCCTGAGCACACATTGCCCTCCTTCCCCCAAACTGGCAATTAAATAGTCATGGTAGTCCGAGATGCCACGAGATCATCCTGAGGTCCTGACAGCACTTTGCCAATTCACTGACCTCTGTTACATTCTGAACTGTGACAGGTTACACCCGAAATCAGCCCAAAAAACTGACTGATATTCCTGTGACCCCCAGTCTAACCCTTACATCTGAGTTTACATTTTTAAATCTCACCATGAGCTGCTGGCTAACATTCTCCTTCTCCCTGCAGCTCCTGCATGGTTGTTCAATGGCCATTGTCCCCCCTTCATTTTGCAGCCCCACTTGCCCGCAGACCCCTGCCCAACACCCAGCTATGCAGCACAGGGGTTTCCCAGGCTCTCCACCGTGACAGCATCCCTCTCCCCTTCCCTTCCCTACCCTCCCCTCCACTCTTTACTCCTCTCTCTCTCACCAGATAATGCTGAAAGCCACGGAGGAAAGCATAGCAAATTGAAATAAATGAGAGCAGAGGAAGAAAGGGGGAGGCGAGGAGTGAGCTCCCAGGGCTCTGTCACTTCTCCTGCCTCAAAGGCCACGGGGAAAGAAGGGGAGGGTGACAACCGGGCCAGAGGTTGTCCCTGGCAGTGGTGGGAGCTTTATCGCCTGTGACCTTCAGAGCACTTAGTGCTGATGAGGAACATTCAGACGATCACATTAAGGTTGTTGTGGGGACCTGAAGGGCATGTGTGTGCGTGGGAGTAAGGAGACAGCTATGTGTGCCGGGGGTGGTGGGGGCAGCAGCCTGTCATCAGGAAGGGGCTTGCAAGGTGCAGAGCTTGATACGGGCATCACAGTATCTGTGACTCCCCCTGAGCATCCTGGGAGCAACTAGGAGAAATCTGTCCTTTAGGCTTCTCGGAAGATGCCCATAGAGGGCACTGATTTGTCAACAAATCTTAGATAAAATAGGTGTTTGGGTAAGAAAGACAGACACGAATGGCCCAGACATCCTCCTGTGTCTACTGTAGGCGTGTTACTTCTGAGTTAATGATGGACTGCTTCTTTTTTTACTTCCCCTGTCTCTCTTGAAAATGCAAACATCACTGGGAGGTGGGAGAGGTGACTTCCCCTTCCCGTTTGCTAGAGAAGCAGATGGCCCCACAGATGATTTCTCCTTGCTTCCCTCTGTCTGTAAAAGCTACATAGCTTAGCTTTGAGAATAACATTTCTTGGCAAAGATCTCCCTGAAATACAGCAGGGAAATCCCCGGTACTGTACTTTTATGCTTCTCTATCCTCTTTTTAAAAAATTTCTATAATTCTGCTGATAATTGTGCAGTGCACAGCTGCAGCTGTGTTAAGTTACTCAGAAGACACGTGCACTGCTTGGCTGATGCTGCCAATGGCCCGACCCCAGGGAAAACCCTGGGGAGAGGCTGTAGACACATGTTCTTCACAGCAGCTCCCAGAAGCAATGCCCTCTACCCTAGGGACAGCATCCACCTTCTTTGGGGCTGGCAGAGCAAACCTTTCAGGTCAGATCAGTGATGAAAACCCAGGTTCACCATGGGGCTGTGGTGTGTGTGCACAGAGATGTGGTGGAGAGGACGAAACACCCTTGCTGCCCTCCTTTCCCCAGGTGGCTCTGCTTCCCCTGCTCCCAGCTATTCCCACTCCTCCCCGGGCGAAGGAGGAGGCCCATTAGCAACAGCTCTGCTGCAATGTCTCTTTAAAGGAAGTGTCAGGAATAAAGATTTACCTGCAGGTTTAGGAAGACAATTATTGTACGTTAATTAAATATGAAATGACACTTAAGAGCATATCCATTGCCTTAACAGCAACTCTCTGTAATAATAATAATACTTAGCACTTACATAGCTCTCTCCATCTACACAGCGCTTCACAAACATTAACTAATGAATCCTCACAACCTCTGTGTGAAGCTAAAGAGGCTGCTGGCATGATGGGGAGGGGAAAGAGGAGTTGTATCAGGGGAATATCTTCTTGGTATGCTGCTGCTGCTTTTCAGGCAGCCGTGGTCTTCATTCTCTCACCTTTCTGTCAGCCTTCCCCTAACTGTGCTTACTCTAGCACTGTGCAGTGGGCAAGTTGGCAGTACCACAAGGTGGTACTTGTGGCACCATTGGAGCAGGCGCTGATGCTCTCCTCGCTCGGAAGGCTGCGTTCAGAGTCCATGTGGCATGGCAACAAGTCCCTAGCATCCAAAACTGCCTCCTGTCCCATTCCCTTTTCCTTAAGGCTCAGCAAGGGAGACTAATTATGGGTTTGCCTGAAGCTGGAGTATTTTAAATGTGGTTGTGAGAAACAAGGCTCTGACTTGGATATAATCATCTGTAAAATGCAGAAGTCCAGTACCCAGCCTGGAATTGTCTGGATATTTGCACTTCTGGTGAAGTCATGCCTTTCCTTCAAGTCGTACTGGGGAAGCCAAGAAGTTTCTGCTGAGCCTATTTCACTTCTGCAGGATGGGATTTTTGAGCTGAAAGCCCAGGTCTCAAGGTCAACTCTGCAGTTTTCTGTCTCCTGGAAGACGTCCTTGTTTCATGCTCTCTGAGCTCCCTCCATGATGACCCATCCCTTGAGATCACCAAGCCAGAGGGAATGACAGATGCTACACAAAGCCTGTGTTTCCTAACGTATTTACATTTTCCTTACTACAGGTGCCTGCGATTGTGCAATGTCCTTGCTTGAGAAGTCAGAAGAGAGATAGGAAACAAGCTTCATTCTCTCCACAAGAAGAAATACATCTGACTCTGCAGAAATCCCAGCACCAAGTTCTGTCCTCTGTGGGTACCACTCTGCTTCCTCCACCTCCCAGCCTGGCTCCACCTTAGCTCTGGCCTTTAGGTAGCAAAGTCCATTTTTTCCGGTTTTTCCAGGTTTTTTACCTGGAAGCATTGGAAAGGTACTAGGTTCATCCCCTCCTCCACACCTGGGCTGTCTTAACCTAACCAGGAGTGCATGAGAACCAGGGAAGACAGGAGAAATGGATCGGGGCTGTTAGAAGGAGGAAAGTAATTTTCTGTCCCTTTTTCAGGGAGTGCTTTTCTGCACAATTCTCTTCCAGACTATTTTTTTCCCAAGCTTATTCCTTTTAAAATGGTAATAAATATTCAAAACATACTTGCTTAGATTACCAGCTATACACTAACAGCTTCTGCACCTACAAAGCTGATGCCTGTGTGTATCCACTAAGCAGTTGTCAAACTGCATTGCTTGTAACATTTAGGGTTCGTTTGGAAGGAGGTCTCAATGCTACAGTCTACAAAACACTCTGTATTGGCCAAGGGGGAAAAAACCACCGTGACCTAGAAAATCTTGGCATCTTCAAAGCTCCCTGATTCTGCTGTTCTTTATTTAGTATTGTAAGTCCACCACACCCGTTTCCAAGCCATTGAGAGTCGTTTCTTCCTTCGAGAAAAGTCTCAAGCAAGCTTCTGATTTTGAACTTGCTGATATTTTCAGATAGTCCTGTCAGCACCAATGATTTCAAGTGTTTCCATGGCTAATTCACTCATGGGCTTCTTGGGGTTGCATTTAGATATGAAACTGTCACATGGTGTGCAATGTCAAAGGTTACCTCCGACACTAAACAGAATCTGGATCTTTCTGCATAGATCACAGTTGTCCAGGCTTTATGTATTGTACAGCCCTTGATAAGCCAGTGGGAAAAAAATATTTATTGTGTGAAAGCTCACCTGTTCAGCCCTAAATGTACAGTCTAACAGAAGCTAACCTCAAGTAACTTATTCATGCCTCAGTCTTTCCCGCCTCAAAATTTTTCTTCCTCCTGCTTTTGGCTTTGTTTTCCAGTCGCAGCTCCTTACCTTGGGGATTTTTGGAACATCAGATGTTAGCAGCAATTCCTTTAGCCACAGGCAGGTGACAGTTCAGATGTGTTTGAGCTCAGATCTCCAGCAGCAGGACCATTTTGTTGTTTCCTCATGAGTGGCTTCCATGTATGGAATGACTCTGTGGGACTCCTGCAGCATGCACAGAGGAGAACTACATGATGCAAACCTGTTTACCTTCACCCGTACAGCACAGGTAGCAAAGTGCACTGGATCCAATTCACCCAGGAATCATTCTTCAATCCCCAGAAGACGCCATTCTCTCACCACCATGCTCATACCCACGTGGTATGGAGCTGGGATCTTTCTCCTCCTTCACAAGTTAACAAATTGGCAGTTCCCTGAGAGCAGATAATTTCTTCTTAATGGTAGCCATCTCTCAGCACGTACTTTGGCTGCCAGCTTTTGAAGGTAATTGCATTGTTATTTAGGAAAGTCAAAGGTGCATTCTTCCAGAGAGGCTCTGGCTGCGAGCAGGCATGCGGAGGGCTGACCGGAGATGGCTTTGTGTGCTCTTGCTACAGCAAGGTGTCACTGCAGGCAGCCAGGAGACAGGGATGGATGTACATCTCCCTCCCCACTCCCTAGTCTTTTCCTCCCCAGAGAAGAGTCTGTAAGAAGCCATTTGCTGAAAAATAAATATGGGCATTCTAGTGCTGAAAATACACAACACAAAATGTTCATTTTTCTGATGAGAAAGTGATGTCACAAATGACCTTATTAAAAAAAGGTAAAATCCTTGTTTACTTAAAGCACTTGCTCAAAGACAGCAAGGGGAAATGTGGTTTTAGGATGTATTTTTCTTTCTCCTTTCTCTTTCTTCCTAAATGAGATTGAAATACAGTTTCACATTTGCAAGGCCCAGTGCCCTTTCTGCCAGAAATCCATTGACAGTCCAATCAACAGACATGTTCTGGTTACAGGAATCAGGCATCAGTCAAACGCTTGAAAGCCGGATCCAGCAAATGCAGCAGATAATAGTATTGAAAACAGCCAGTGGGGGAGATGAGAAAGTAATTGGAGTGTAGGTAAGAGCTGGTGTAAGCAGGATGGATCGGCATATTGCTGACACGTGGAAGGGAGGAGGCGTTGGGGGGGGAGCTAATGAGAGGGGTAATTCTAATGATAGAAGTAGTTCAATGTGTCAGGCTTTTGTTTTTTTGAAGGCTGAGAGAAGGATTTATTTGTGCAAAGGCAATTCAGCCCATGGGAAAATATATGCCACCTGCACCACGAGTTCTTACAGAGCTGGTTCAGCCCTGGGACTTTGCAGGTAGATCCACAGTGAAAGTCCATGTGGTATCAGTGGGGAGGACTGTGGGGCTGGACTGGCCCTGGAAGTGCTGGAGCAGATGTGAAAGGGGTTTGCAGGGGGACCAACGTGGGGTGAAAAGACTCAGTAGCACAGGGCAAAAGGCCTTTGTGGCAGCCTGGGGCAGCCAAGGCTGCAAACACCCTGAGGGGGACTCATTACCCTGAGCAAAGCAGCACTTGTCTCTGCATGTTCAGGGGCTGCATCACTAAACACAGTCATTTCAATCTCGGCAAGCCCTAAAATCTGCTGATTTCATCCCAAATGTAAAAATCTAAAGAAGACAGGAGTGAAAATGAACAGAATAGAATTTGATTGTATGGACTATATATTCTAATTTATTCCAGAGCCCTTGCTAGTAAAAAAACCTAGACTCTGATTAGAGTGGTGAGTGAAGAGAATTACTCACATCCTATGGGTAATATGACGAGCAAATTACCTGAATTTCTTGTAAATCTGTAATCCTCTTTTGGGACACAGCACTATGGTAATGGCAGAGAGGGGCTGTTGATCTCATACACTGTGGTATGCACTCCCTCATACTGAGGCTTGGGTGGGTTCACTCTTCATACATCATGCTGCCATGTCTGAGTTATTTTTGATGATTTTGATTCACATTCTCTGTCCCACTGCCCCAAGCACTTGACTCTGTTTTCTTAGCTGGCCCAGGAGGGGCTATTTTCAGGAGCTGCTCCATTGTGGGTTCTGCTGCGTTGAAGATGAAGTGGAGAAGGGGGCAGTGGGGTTGGCAGTAGGAGAATTGAAGACTCTGTAAAGACAGCACAAAATATTCCAAAGTAATGCGGATCCGGCTTGAGCAAGTGATAAATGAGAGCAGCATGGCAGTGACAGGTCAATCAAATATTTATAGAACTTCATCCATTAGCATTGCAGCAGCAGAAAGAAAGCAATGAAGCCTGGGTGCTCCAATACCTGCAAGGGGTACACATTCTGATCATCCTCCCCAAAATCTACAGGCATGTGTGGATCTTCTGCCTTGTCCTGAGGGAGCCAGGTTAGGTGAGACGGTGCAAGAGCTAAAAAGAGGTTAGGATCATGCAGCACTGTGTTTTAGAATAAATTTCTCTGATCTCCTTGGATGGAATAATGTATGTACATTCTGGCATGGAGATACTTGTACCAAAATGATGGAAAAGCTGAGCGGTGTGGGAGGTATATACATAGGTGTGTACACATCGGGAAAGGGCATCAGGTTTTGCAATTCTCTGGAAAAGCAGTTGCTACAATCAGTGAAATGCCAGAAAAGGTTAAACCACAACAGACAAGAAACGTTAAGCAGAGAACAGAGTGGAATTGGAAAGCCTATTTTTAGGATCACATGACATGATTTGATTAATATTTTAGGAGGCAGTTATCATATGCTAAGAAACTGAAGGATTATTAGTAGCACCCCAATGTGCCTTCTTTCAGGGTTTTGACAAGGGAATCCCATCCAAACTTCTTCACCTTTGATCAGTTCCATAAGCCAGGGACATAAGTGACACATAGGTGCACTGAAAGGTGCAAAGGGCTGTGAAAAAAACTATTTCTTTGATTTCAACACTTAACTGGAAATGCCACAATGCAGCCTGTGCCGAGACAGGTGGCAGGAGCACACTACAGACACATGCAGACAGAGCAGTGTTTAGCTGGGACCATGTCCCAGACACCCCCAAAGCAATCCAACAGCAGGTTCATGAGAAGGACTATCCTGGTCTCCAACAGTTTAAATAAAAGGCTCATTTTAACCATAGGAAGGATTGCCCTCCATGTGATTGGGGTTCATGACATCCCAGTCACATAAATGTGCATCCTGCATCCCTTCTCAGGGTTCACAGGGCCATTCTCATTTCCTTTGGAAATTTGGGCTTCATACATGCAAGTACCAGTGCTTAACCAGGTGCTGGACCTGGGATTCCTGTGATACCCCATCCAAAGTTTTTCACTAAGAGCTGAATTCCTGCAAATACAGAAGGAATCTGGGAAAGGAAACAACCTCTTTCTTCTTCATTCACTGTTCTCCTGACAAAGTTTCGTTCATCTGGCCTGGGAGCAGTAGGGACACCATATGTTGTGAGCAACCAGTCAGGCAGAGGGATAAGGCTGGGCCCAGCACTCACCAACAGCCCATTTGCTGAAAATTGATGATCCAAAGTTGCATGGGGAATTTGTATGAATGGACGAAAAGACAGCCAGTAATTGGGATCGGTGGGTGAAGTGTCAGCAAACAGAAGAAAGGGATACTTTGGTGACAGTGATAAATGCTAGCAGCTTTGGGTCTCATCTGGAGGAATGAATTGGAGCGAAGACTTTGTAAGAGAAGGAAAGAATAAAAAGACAGTGTCTGATGGATGTTACAGAGGAAAAAGGCTCAGAAAACAAAAATTCAGCGGAGTGTTTTTAGGTGAATGATCAGAGGCAAGTCACAAGGATCATTTCCCAAGGCTGAGGGGGTCATAATTTTTTACACTCTCAGGAATAAGCCAGCATTGTGCTTGGTGGTACATGGAGTCACCAGGCACCAGTGACTGGAGAGTGGGGTCCCTCTGTGCTGGGCTGGGCACCTGACATGCAGCTGCAACACCCTCAGGAGCAGTCATGGGGGTCTTCTAGTTGAGCAGCACAGATGTGAAAGTTCTGTACCTTTGCAGGGGTGCAGAAGCTCTGCGGTCACTGCTGGGCATCAGGGTTGGAGGGACGGGGCAGCCCTGCAAGCAGGAGCCCTCAGCAGGCACCAGCATACTGACCACTCAGGGCTGATTTATTTTTGTCAGCCAGGCTGGCAGGTATGTCTCAGGGAGGAATTTGCCTACAAACGGAGTATGTGCCATTTCCAGAGTCATTTCTCTGACCCTCACCAGCATTTCAAAACACCTCTCAAACGCAATTGGCACCTCTACACCGCCAATTTTAGAAACGTTTTGCTTTGGAGGGAGGACTGGAGCACAGAGGTGATTACCCCTCCTCTCCTGGCAGCTTCAGGAGTTGTGCGACTTGCAGGGAATGTCAGAGATGAACAGCATGTAAAAGAGCTCCAGTAAATGCTCTTTCCTGGAGCACTGGGACGTGTCTCTGTCCTCCTCTTTCAGACTGTAGAGCTTCTTTGTCTCTTACAAGAGAAAAGATCCTGGCTGAGGTAGCTCAGACATCCATCTAATATGCCCTGAGACAGTAGCACCAGCGACAAGAGAGAGGGACTGATTCTGCTGTCAGCAGTGCAGGCAGGGAGACAGTGGAGTCAATGGGAGTCGATGTTTACTTCTGTTACGCTGCCTCACACGGACACTGATAAATGTTATGAATTTTAAAAATTGAGATTCACATTAGTTTCCTTTAACTCATTTTAGATTTTCTGCTGAGCTTTATTAAGTGGCTTTTAAAAGCAGTTTAGCCTCTACAGCTCTCACTGCAACAGCCCTGCCTCCCACCCTGTCTCACAGCAGGAATAAAACAAAGCCCTGGGTGCTCACAGGGAAGCTGGAGAGCACTGGGGATGGAGCAGCGAGTCTGTCAGGATGGAAATACCTTGGCAGAACAAGGAGACGGTTAGGAGGTGTTGGCTGTGCCTTGGGGCCAGTTTCAGAGGATTGTGTCATGAGGCATTATAAAAAGCTGAAGATCCAGAGAGATTTCTCTTCCAACACAGGCAGAGGAATGCAAGCGTTGAGTTTCCTCTTTCCTGTGGGACCGTGCAGATAGGTATGTCTAGGCATTTTCAGACAACAGATCCTGGGCTGATCTCCTGCACATTAGTGTAAACCAGGATTAGCTCCAGTGGGTTGAACTCCACATCCTCCTGAATTTTAAGACCTGATCCAGATTTTCCTGAAGTCAGTGAGAAGAATTGTTCTTGGATCAGTCTCTAAATGCCTTGTTTTAATACCCATAAGATGCAGTAAAAAAATCAACATCTCCATCCAGATCTCTGCCTGCCATTTAATTTTTCATGACACAATTATCATTTTTAATAATGCCACTGCATTTTCTTGGCTAAAGAGACTCTGGAGACCCTGTCTGAAAGAAAAGCTTCCCCATCTCTTCTTCTCCATGCCTGCAGGTGTGTCCGTATCATAGCAAGCCCTTCCTTAACATCACTTCAAAGACACTCACAGCTTTGTCTCCTCTAATCTAGATGCTCTTTTGACATCACTAAATAATTGCGCAGTTACACAGTAAACTGGTGGTGGGAGATATGCAAGTGGCAAATCTCTGTTCTGGTAGCTAAAACCAGTAATCCTGCCTCAGCTCTCACTGATTGACTAGAAACTGAAGCAGGAAGAAAGCAGGCTCAGTACGGACAGAAGAGTAATACTGATTTATGGGAGACAAACCTCTGAGATAGTAATTTACTCCCCTTGGATTTTTTTCTGATAGATGTCACCACACATCTATAGGACTGGGACCAAGAGAGATAAAAGCCTGAGTTGCTATAAGCAACCAAAGGGGACCAAGTGCTCAGGAGTGGGTATGTGCTCTAGGGACATAACCCTCTTCCCTTATCAGCAATTCATTTCTTTACTATTGATTATAACAGGAAAAGAGAGATGGAAAACTCATGTAATGCTCTGTCCTTGGGGCTGTGGTCTGGGGGAAGTAGATGCTGTCTAATCTAATAAGGATGCAGTGCAGCTTGGATCACCTGGGCTCTCCTCTTGTCCTTTGGGAGTCATGTCTAAATGAACAGTACAGAAAGGAATTGAAAGTCCCACGAAAGGAAAACAAAACCAAAACAAAACACAAACCAAAAGTAAGCCCAAAACAAAAAACGCTCAACTGATTTTTCTGGTTTCTTTTGAATAGCAACTGACTTTCTATCAGGACTCTCATGCCACTTTGGAGAGAGATTACCCAGAAGCAATGTGAGAAGATTAAACAGCTTCCTTTACATCAGGAAGGTGTAAGGCAGGATCTGGTACATGGGTGACATCAGTGGGGATCAGCAGAGCAGGCTGAGAGCAGGTTTGCAGCAGGCAGAGGCTCTCTTTATGCTGGAGCCATGCAATAGCCAATGCAGCACATTAAAACCATCTTCCCAAACCATTGGGTGCACATGCTGTTCCTGGTAGTGTCTAAACCATGCACCTTCACTAAGTTTAGCAAGAAGCAGAATAGGCCAAAGTTGAAGAGTGTCCCAAGAACCAGGTTGGGTGCAATTACACCAGTCTTCACCCTGCCTTCCACTGCATAGCATGTTTCCTTAGAGCCCATGTCCCTCAGGATAGAAGAAATGTGTTGACTGTAAATGTGGGCTGACATGCCAGGCAACAGTGGCAGGTGAGAAATGGATATATTGCATCCCAAGATGATGCATGTCCCCATTCAAATCAGCTCACCAGCACAGACAGTCCTGTATCTGCAGACAACACTATTTAGACAGCAGATTGTATTCAGATGGCATCTGAAACTTATTTTTTATTGAATTTAATTTTAATTAATTGTGCTGTCAAGGGTGAGCTGAAACGGCCTCTGTGTTTAATTTTTTCTCCCCAGAGTGGATATCCTTAAACTCCTTCCTATAATGATGCAGTTGTAGCTTGCAAAAAGGCAGTCTGGATTTATTATTCTGCCTCTTCCCTTGTCCCTTCTAATCCTAGAGAGAGCATTGCAATGACTGCTGGTTAGAAAATTAGTTAAGTGAACTGTATACTGTATTCTCTTTCCGTATCACTTCTTGTTAGGGAAAAAAGATAATATAGTTCCCTCTCTTCCCTCCACTCACTCTGCATTTCATCCAGAGCTCGTGTAAGGAGCATTTCAACAGACTACTGCAGCCCCCTTGCAAAATGACACCCATCTCAGAGCCCTTAGAATAACTCTTGGCTTTGGTGTAAAGTGCAGCAAGTAGTATCATACATGTGGAAGAAGATGGTGGTGAAATCTGCTACCGACGCACTGGTGCTAAAGAAACAAGCCTGTCGGGGTCGCTTCTGCACTACACAAGCAGCCGCCTGTCACCTGTCTTGTATATGAGTGCTGCAGCAGTCAGTCTTTCAGGTGTTTGAAACACAGCGCTGCCCTTCCCCTTTGGGTCCGAATGATCAAACTCTTGCAGCTGTACATGCTCGATTTAGTGGGTCCCAGCGCAGAGTAGTGCTGCAGCGGTGAGCTCAGCCATGTGGACAGCTCATATATTCAAGAAAACTCCGAAGAAAAGATCCTTTTTACTCGCTGCAGCCTGGCAACAGGAGGTTGCCCACTCCAGGTGGTCCCTGCACAGCATTTGGAGATCAAAAGCATGGGAAGACTGCAAATGGGGGTACATATAAAGTAGCTGACCTTGTTAGCAAAATATGGACAAAACATTCTACAGCCTGGTGAAGAATATTGTCAAAATTAAAATAAATTTATAGCAGATAGAAAGCCAAAAATATCCTTGTAAAACATTATTGCTGTACAGTTAATAGTGTATTTTGCTTGTCCATACGGACCAGTTAAAGGAAGGAATTTTCCCAAACCAAGTCAATTTATTGCACAGACGCCATTTTGAAAGAATATCTGACAAAGGAATAGATGAGCCTGTTATGAGAATAAACTCCCAGAGAACTAAAAGGACAGCCCCAAGGAAGGCCAACCTGAGAAGAATGGAGAGCTATTAAATGAAGATACTCTTTGTACTCCAAATCCAAATATATCTCATGCAAGAGCAGAGCTTTCTAAAACAAATCCCTGTGATAGATGAAGGATTTAGACACAGTCAGGTTGTCTGTTTAATGAATTCCCTGCATTTACCCCACTGAGGGAGGAAGACCCAAACAATGCTGTTCAGAACCTTTTTCATGTGGATTAGAGCAGCTAAAAATGACAGAAGACTAAATTTGCCTTGTTTCCCTCCTTCACAGCTCATCTGTCCTACTTTTTACTCTTAAAGGAATGAGTAATTCAGAAGAAACCTCCAATATTTATGGATGCTCTGGTTCTTTTAGGCTCGCTGACTGTATGTGAGCCAGAAGCCTAATTACATATTGTAGGCGCATATGTAATTCTTTGTATCAGGAAAGCCTGAACTTGGCGGTGAGAAAGATGGCTCAACATGAAGTTATACGCCCTTTCCTGTATCAGGCCACATCCTACCCTGAAGGGACCTTTCCCTGTGGAGATTCCGCCCCTTTCTGGTTCACTCCTGCGTTAAGCCTGGCCTATTGACAGGAGCTTTATGAACTGGTGGAAAAAGAAGGCTCAGTGGATTAGCTGATACACCAGGGGAAAAAAGAAAGGTACAGATCATCCAAGAGGATGTCATTTGGACTGCACAGGGTGTCAGTCACCTTTTAGAGGGTAACAAGCTGAAATCCCAATTTTCAGTCATTTCTTTCTTTGATTTTATTTTGAAAGTGGATAGTGAAGCACTGCACATGGAGTCTGATGGCTAACCTCAAGCAGTTTGTAAGGAACAAGAGTCAGAGGCAATTTTAGGGTTTATTTAATGAACTGATCCATCTGGCAGTTGAAAGAGAAGCCATTTTATCTTAAAACAAAATCAAAGCCCTCTGTGGCTCTGTCTCTAGTAGCAGCCACAAGATGATGCCAAGTACTTGCACCCATCCCTGCTCCCAGAGCTGCCTCTCTGGCTGCACTGTGCAAAAGACACTCCAAAGACAGTGATGTGGCCTGACAAGCATGGCAAACGCTGAAGTCCCAAATGAAAAAGTCTCCACGAGTACCCAGTATCATGCAGCCCAGACTTTTTCAGCATTTTCTGTTGCAAAATGATGCCCTCCAGCTCATCACCCTAAAAGAGACTGAAGTCCTGCCAGAGTTTGCTTCCCCAGGAGCTCCAGGAAGGAATGATGGCCTTACTGCTTGATGACTATCAAATTCCTGCCCCCCAGGGACAACACCTCATGCAGTGACCTCCTGGAAGGATACAAACTGCTCCAGAAGGGGTAGATTTCCCTTAGTTCCTCGGTCTTAAAAGCTCTCTGTGGATGCCTCTGGTAGATCCCTTTGCCTTAACTGGCACCTGAGTCTCACCCCAAGAGTCAACAGTGAATAAATGAATCTCCCTTTAGGATTCACAGAGGCAAAATCCATTGGGGAACCTAGTGGGCTAAGTCCAAATCCTGCTCAGATTTTCCTTAGGAGCGAGTTTAAGCTGTCTGTCTTCATCCTTGACCTTGTTTCTTTTCCCTTGGCCCTTAACAATACTCTTTTCCAAACTAAATAGCACAAGAGACGCCGGGATGTTAGCAACCATCCAAGTGAAGAGTTACTTTAAATCCAGACTGAGTTTTTGACTTCTCCTCCTGTTCTCCTGAGTCACCAGCTATGGAAATTTTTCATCTCTGATAAAGGAGATTAGCTGCTGGAAATGTCAGAGAGAGGCTACAGATGGCTGCACTGTGGGGAAATATTTCCTTGCTAGCCCTGGAAGCTGCTGAACACTGGACCCCAGGAGAGATGCTCCACAGTCCATTGCATAAAGTGACTTGGCCCGTGATCCTGTTAATGCAGAAACACCCCAATGTGAAGTTCTCTGCAAGTCAAACCTACAGACAGCTCGGTGGAGCGGAGGTGGAGCTGGTTTTTTTTTTCTTTTTCCTACTTCCATTTCTTTCTTCTTTAATTTTGGTAATGGATCAGAGTCAAATGAACAACATCTGGCAATTAGCACATCCCTTGCCTGGCTCCGATCTGCCACTAAGTTCTGAGTGTTTGCCTTTATTTTTAAATCGGTGGCTGTCAGAAGGAATTAAATGGTGCCTAAAGAAGCACGCAGACATTATAATTAAAGGCACGCCAACCTTGACAGGTAGCTGTGAGTGGAGTTCAAAATTTCAACTTTTCATGGGAAAAGGGGCTGTTGACATGCGCATGTGCTCTTACACTCCATGTGTTTCCCCCAGCTGATCTATCCCCAGGTGCTTTTTATACACCCATACTTGCAATTAATCGTCTCTTTGTCTGCTTCATTTCAGCAGCCATCCAGCCCAGTATTGTGAGAAGAAGCATACTTTAAAGCTAGGAATAAAACTGGAATCCATTAGCTGTGATTGCATGTGCTTCTGTGGGACTTTGCTGTTAACAAGGATAGAAATGATATAGTATAATGGAAAACAAAACAGAGAGCATAAAGCCACTAGTGCACGAAGCATCCTGAAACCATGTAGTCTTGTAATCCAAATGCCTTCTAGCTAGGAATGAAACACCTAGTGCTCTGGGCACCTTTCTGCCAGACCAAATTGTTATAATCATGGTTCTCCCCAAACACATTCTTTTCCTTCTGATTGAAACAGAATCAAATCTTCTTCTTTACAGTACTGACCAATCTGAAACACAAGTTCAGCTGACTCTTTTAGGGAATAAAGGGAACATGGAAACTGGGTTCATCTGCTACTTGCTCAGCTTTGACTCCAGTGCTGAATGGAGAACAAACACCACATTAAAAGGCTCTAGCCTGTCCTCACCCCCATCTTCCAAGGATTTCAGGCTCTGAGGCTGCCAGTCCAGTAGTTTTTCCTGTTATTAGCTTAGGGCTGCAATTGAAGGTCACATGAGGTGGCAAGCTGCAGTCCACTCTGAGCCTTAGGGCTGGTGATAGTTCTGCAGAGAGGGTCAGAGATTTATTCCTGATGGGAAGGGTTGAGCAGCCATGGAGTCTCTGTGCTATTTCACAACTGCAAGTTGGAATATTGTACCAGGCAGCACCAGGTTGGAGACTGTAGCTTCTTCACATCTTGCCTTCTAACTCGTCACAGTCTTTGGTCTCTCACTCTGCAAGTTCAAGTTGGTCAACATTAATAAAAACAATGACCAGATTTAACAGCCACAACATCGCATCTGGCATGGCTTCAATAAGGTGCTGACAAGCTGGCTCTTAATTCTCAAGCCAAGTTTTAAACAAACTCACTGATCCTTGCATCGGTTTCACAGGACTTCCTGAGATCAGTCTATCCCATTAGCATTTAACCACCTCATGAATGTGCTTCCAGTTGCCCATCCAGCCAGGGTGGGCTTTCTATCCAACCTGGAAACCAAGATGAATTTTGTGCAACTTCAGTTAGCATCCTAGGGTCAAAAAAAGTAGAAAGAAGGATTTAGGAGAGAGGGGAGGAGTAATACAAGCATGGTAAAACCAGAGTAATCAGTGGGACTGATTTAGGGAATAACCTCTCTTCCTGTCTTTTCACTGCAAAATTGCCGTAGTTGGAAAAATGACTGAAGGAAATTAAATTCAGGGTGAAAAAACACCAGAAGGATGGAACTTCCCTCTCTCTGTCCTGCGCCTTGTAGCTTATCCCACCCTACTCTCTGGCTCTCTCACTCAACTTCCGATATTTATCTCTTTCTTTTCACCCCCTCCTTTCTCTGCTCTTGTTCCCAATGCGTCTCCCTGTCTCTGATGGATGGAACCATTAGTGGAATCACTGTAAATAATGTGTAAAGTTGGAAGTTACAACAAGGTATCTCATTAAAGCTGCTTCACTCATCTTACTTCCCAATTAATGTTTAAGGCTTCGCTGGAATGTGGTGACAATATGTCACAGCATATCATTGTGGCAGGCGACAGGAAGTTAATAACCCACTGGCCCTTAAAGAACCCTTTAATGTCAGCTGCAGAGGAGTAAATAACATTGGTTTCTTCCCCACCACCACCTTTTCCTCCTCCTCCCCCTCCCCCCTCCCATCCCCCCTTCTTTTTCCTCTTTTAATTTGCTGAAGGAACGAAAGAGTTTAGTGCTAAAATAACATAATTATCTCATAAAGTCATCTTCTTGCAAAGGCAGGGCACAAAAGGTGTGGCCCAAATAACCTTGGGATTTTCAGCAGTATAACAAAGTCGCTCCAATATCCCATCCTGAAAATTCAGGAACATGTGGATTGTTTGCCTTCACTACCTTTTCTGTATCCATTCAAGGTTTCTTTCCCCCTTTAATAAAGAAATTTCCTCATCCACCTTTCCGTGGTATTAATTTCTATCCTCTTCCCCCACCTGCAAGCCCCTAAACATAACTTCACAGCATCAGTATAGTCAAAAGTTTCCTTTCATGTGTAACAGTTTTATCTACTGTTATTGAAACTTTCTTCCTTTGACGTTGCTGCTTTCCAGGGGACAAGTCATCGTTGCCTTTCATTTCTCTACCTGCCTGTTCACTTTGAGCACAATCACTGCTCTTTACCCTCCTGTTGCTGTGTGATAGGGCTTAAGCCCTTCTGGGCACCAAACACCGCAGGCTCCAGACCAGGAGTGATCCCCAGAGACTCCACTGGAGTCAAGGAAACTGCTCTGGTTCATCCCATATCTTCCAAAACTGCAACTGAGCTCTGATTTCAGAAGAGGTGGTGCGGCATTAGTGTCACTAGCCTGTTCTCTTCTGGGAATATAGAGATCCATTAATCACACTGTGATACAACATAAACGACCCACTATTGAAAACCCATTTTATAGATATGTTTTTCCCAGGAGAAGGAAGAACAAAAAACATATATGTGTAGGATTTATTTTTAAAATAATTACAGGAAAAGTGGCTAGGGATTGGAGAATTAATCTCACAAACTCTCTGCTCTACTCAGCCACATACCCAACACATCATAGCAGGCAAATCATGCATGAATTTCTCATGGCCTCAATTTCCTTCTGTAGAGTATCTCTAAAAATGTTTGCTCTCCACACCTGGGTTATTGCTTTACTGTTTGGAAAGGCCTTTCAAATTTCAGGGTAAACAGTCAAGTGTTGTGACTATATAAATATGTACTTATTTTACTTATTGTACAAGGGACATTACAAATATATCCCTAGACTTCTGTTCTAATATAGGAAAATTCAGGATGAATATCAAGAGCATATTCTCAGTAATGAGATTAACTGTTACGTATTGCAAAAAGGTCTCAAATGAAAAGTGCTCTTTCAGGGCATTGAAAACTTCACTAGTTCCAAAATTTTGGAAGCATTTTTCTCTTTCAAGAAAATAGGTGTGGCCAACCAAGTTGTGTTGCATCATCACATCAGCCTGAATGGGCCATAAAATATACTGTGCAGCACAGATGATGGAGAGATCTCAGGAGATAATCACCAGCACAGGAGAACCATGAATTCCAAAGAGGCTCAGCCAGTAGGAGAATGATCATGGAACTAAGTCTTAAAGCAGACAAAGTTCAGTCCATGCAATCCTGGAGACAGACTTCAGTGCCTTGATGGGAAACGACAAACTGAATGGAAGAAGAGGGAGTTCAGTGTCCCACGGGAGTCTGCAGCAAAGTGGGAACTAAGAGTTCCCTGTCTTGTGGGAAGCATGGGCAGGGTGAGGTCTGCAACAAGCCAAGGGTCTAGTATGGTGTCTAAAGCCCTGTATGGATCTAGACCTTTGTCCCTTCACCTCATGTGGGACACCCATAAAGGTGACTCCTTCAACCACCTGGTTCTGCCTCCCCACACTGCTGTTCAACAAATTGAAGTTCCCATAGTGCTTTGAGACCCTCAGCAAAAGGCAATGCAGAAATGTTCTTGGTTCCTAGCTCAAATACATTATTGATTTGCTCATTTGGCAGGGGCCACTTGTCAAAAATATAACAACATTAGTAGCACTTGATGTAATAGGGGAATGGAGAGGTCTGTGATTAAGTTTAGACAGCCTTGTTTGACTTAGTTAATTGGTTAAATATATTCAGTTACATGTGACGCTTCAGAATTTCATCTCCAATAAAATATAATATTAATTTTAATTAAAGCTCAACAGAGTTGGCCAAATATTTCTATTTTCTGAATATTTTTCTTAATCATATAATTCATATTCTGCTACAAGAGGAATTCTGGTAGCAAATAAGGCTTGGAACACTTGGACCACAAGAACTTTAAAGAAGGATAAATAGGCTAACACTGAGGAGAAGTGAATTTATAAAAATCTTTCTAACCTGAAGAAAAAATGAGGTGGAACAAGGAAAAATTCCCTTCTGCCTCAAGGTATTATTAACTTACATATTTCCATATTTCTGCTACATATTTCATAAAAATCTAAGATTGTCATGAAAACCATACTTCCAAGAAGCTGCACCTCTCCTAAGTTTGCCCAGGAGCCTTCACATTGTCTGCCATCCCTAGGCAATCCGTGATCCTTGGTCACTGTTTCCTTTCTTAAGATCTGGATCCGTCACAATAGGGCAAGCAGCATCCTGTGCGTTGCCTCAGCCAGAGGTCCCTAAAGGTGGGGATTCTTACCGTTGATTCCAGAATGATTCCAGAGACAGAATTCTTTTAGTATCTTAATTAAGGACATTCCTGTAGGATAGCTCCTTTTTTTCAGCCTTTGTCTGAAGAGGGAATATTTGTGGCAGCAACATGCTCACACAAAAGTCAGATTTGCAAAGAGATGCTCTGACTGGCCAAGAAACTTCCTTTAGCTCTTGCCTGGAGAGGCTTCAGTCTGGCTTGCCTAGCTGCTGTCTTCCTCGGGCCATAAAGATCTCCATCCAAAGCACATCTGTAGTTACAAGAGGAATCTGCAAGCCCCAGTAATACTGTCAGACTGGACCAGGCTCACCTGACCTCTAGAGCACAGCAAGATGTCCAGCAGGTGTTCGAAAGGAGGAGGTGACTAACACCAATGAACCCCACTGACGTAATAATTACAAGAGTCGGTATTGCCTTCTTAATGACAGCAATTGAAAGAGCAAATACAGCCACAGCACATTAAAAATAGTCCACTGCTCCCATGAAGCAGCAGCTGCATCTGAGGACTTTTCCCAGTGCAGAGCTCTCAGGACCACCCTGTCAGCTTTCCTGCCAACTCACCGCCCCTCTGCTTTGCATTTCAATTATCTTTCCTTTTCTCCTTAAATACAGACTCAAAGATCTGAAAGAAGAAAGACGGAAGGCAACTCTTGTGCTGCCTACCTACCATAGTCTTGATTTCTTTATATTACCTACACAAGCAGTCAATTAAAAAATATGATAAATTTATTTTGCGGTCTTGGGATCCAGCTCTGCAAGTCTTTAATTATCTGTATAGGTTGAGTCAGAACTGGAAGAGGGTGGAAACAGCATCTATTCTTTCGGCTGATCTGTCCCTGAGAGCATTTAACTCAGGTATTTTGAGCCTAGTGATAAAAAATAAACCCCTTTTGTATGTTTTTCCAAGTGCTCTCTGCTGCAAAACCATCAAGCTTCAGACATCCTGAATTCTATAGGATCTAAATGGCCAAGCACATCTCTAAGCATTTTGTTGAACAAGGACCCCAGCTTGGCCCAACAGTCACACCTCATGTGAAAGGTAAATTCATAAATCTTCTTTAAAGCATCTGCATGTGGTAAATGATGTCCCTGACAGGGCTGATAAACCTCAGCATCAACTTCAGTTGGTTCAGCTTTGACTGTGTTTAATGACACACCCTACTCTGACTTTTTATTACCTGTTAATTGTACACCTGCCCCTCAGAAACAGTGCAGCAGGGAGTGCCTGTAGCTGGAGGTACAGTGGCCTGTTTCTTCCCAGAGCTCTGGCTGGAATGCACCAACTCTAAATAAAATGGCTCGTTCCCAGCTCTGAGATGAATTGCGCTCCCCGTTCAGATTTTCCTCTAATTCACACTGGACAGCAGAAGGGCATATGAACAGGCAGCCTCCAACATCAAAAAGGAGAGACAAAATTCTGTGCATTGTGTAATGGATTCATGAAAACCTGAAGCCTGGGCAGTGCGAGGGTTAGCTGAATTGTGCTGTCAGTGCCGTTTAACAAGTACAGCAGTGGGATAATGCATAAAAGGCCACAAGCAGGTTGGGACCCACTGTGCAGCAGCCCAAAGGAAGAAGCCTCATACCTCGCTCTTGTTCAGGGTGTCAGAGAAACCAGTTATGTTCTCAGGGGAGTCAGTCATGGGGCTAGAACAGAGTGAGATATAATTATGGGATAATGCATGTTCTTTTCCCACCACTCCCCCCTTTCTAAATTAGCTGTCATGTCACTAAAAACGTTTCTCTGTTCCACAATCAGTCCACTTAACTGTAACAAAGCAGTGCAGATCTATCAAACTCACAATGAGCTCCACTAATGACCTCTGAAATTACCAAATCAGTCCTGCTTCCCAACACTCAGCCCTTCCCTCCACACCCCTCATCAGTCATCGCTCTGCTTGTGACCCTCCTCATGGGGAAAGGATGGTGTCAGGGTCCACATCCATGTCACTTTGCCATGCAAAATTGTTGTTCTGGATGCAAAGTGTTGAGGTTGTTGGCACTATTCCTTGTTTTCACTGCAAGAGGGCTGCTGGATACTGGCGAGGGCTCTAGGTGGGCACTGGTGGCATCGAAGGAAGAGCAGCAGAGGTACAGCCAGCTAGAAAATACTAGCAGAGAGCATTGTTCCTGGTCTTTGATTATGCATTTAACTGCATTGCTAAGCACACTTCTTTTTTTTTTTTTTTTGTAACGGCTCTTCGGAAGTGCAATCTCACTGCTATTCAGACACAATGTGGCTTCTATTCTCTCTCCCATTTTTAATTATGTGTCCGCCACTGCTCCTTCTCCAAGCTGGCGGGCTCTGAGATTCATAATTTCAGCCTGACACCATAGTAACCACTTAGTTTGATTCAAGACTCTAATGTCATCACTGGCTGGTCTTGAATAGAGAAGGGAGAGAGGGTGTAATTTGAAGGCAGCATCACATAGAAACTGCAATTATTTCTCCCTTTCGGAAGGAAATGTAAACAAAAGGTCATTGCTGGTCAGTGCTCTTCATTTCCATCCTTGCACACTGACAAGCTGACTTTTTTGTTTATTATTTATTTCCTCACCCACCTACATGCCTCCACACCAACACCAGGAGAAGCAGCTATCACTTCAGTGTAGGAACACGGCTACATCCCTAGGAGAACTCCTCTGGGGTTTGGAAATGGCCCCAGACAGCTTTGCAAACTACTCCAGGGTCCCATGAAGAGACTGGAAGGGACTCTTTCCGCTGGGGCATGCCAGATGCCCCTCCATAGCCAGAGGCTGCAGCAGACAATACACCATTCTCATTCTTTTCTGCCTTCTCTCATGCTGATCCTATATAGAATTTCTTACATTGTTCACCTTAAATTGAGTACGTGAGTGTCTCCTCTGGAGATCAGACTTTGTGACTCCAGAAATTACCTGAGATCCCCTAATAGCCCTCCTGTCCTCTGCAAGCTTGAAGAGATGGTCACACAGGCTCATACTGAAGGAGATGCTGGACAGCAGTGCTACAGTCCAAAATGGTAGAACATGGTCTGTGGTTTGCCCTGTCTCTGGACAAAACCTTTCTCTGGTTCTACTGGGAATGGCACAGACACACAAGATGCATATCAGAAAGACAGATGAATGTGTACACACAGTGAAATGCAGTTCACTCAGCAGCATTCGCTGCAAATCCTGCTGCACTAAATGAAGCTCTCCTGCCTTCCCCCAACGACTCAGTGATAGAAAGGAGTTAAGTGAAAATAAATGCTCATATCAAATCACAGGTATTGATTTTCTGAGCTAGTAAATGAAGGCGCTTTATCTCCGATGGGAGATTGAATGTCTGTGTGCCACGCTTTGCTCCATTTTCATAAAAAGGAAGGCATGGTGGAATTATTTTACCTGGCTTCTCATAAAGTGTTGAGGGAGCAGATTCTCATGTCCATGACAAGGGGTATCAATCAGGAAAAACGTCATCGCTATGATGGAGCCATTGAGAATTGACAATGGAATAGCAAGCCTGGAAGGCTGCTCCTGGGCATTGGCTTGTCCTTCAGCACACGTGGCAGCGCCTTTCATGGGTCTCTGTAGTCCTCTTCCCCCTCCAACTGATGGGGACAGGCAGTTCTCTGTAGTTTTTTCTTTGGTTTGCTAGAAGATAATCTTACACCTAAATCATTTAATTCTACTGGATGGTTTAAGATGAGAACAAGGGTTTCACTGCTACTTGTGCCCTTTTTGAGCTCTAATGAGTTCTGTGCAGGATGTGATATTAAAATTATAGGTACATTACATTTAATAATCCGCAGAAAGCCTTAAAGGGAGCTGTCCGTGGCCTTGAGGAGTTGTTCAGAAGATCAAAGCTGACTGATGCAAAGTAATTCGTGTAGACAGGGGAAGTTACACTCACAAAGGTCCTTGGAAACACAACCTTTTTCTGACCAGGTTCACCTACACAAGCATGACTAGAAGTGAAAGAGCTAAATTTCTGCATCTGAAATCTACAGATCCATGTTCAAATCTTCCATCTTATCTGGCAGTTACCCATCTTATCAGGCAGATCTCTGGCACTAGCAATCCATCTCTGCATCCCTCCACCCATTTCACTATGCAGCCAGCTGTGATGTATTTTGCTGCTGATATTTTTCAAAGTGAAAGAGATCAAATATATAAAAATAGATACAAAGAAACAAGCCATTAAAAAGCAGACCCCATGTCTTTGCAGCAGAACATGAATTCTTCTGCTGCTAAAAAAAAATCCCTGCATTTTCACTCCCAGCCTTCTGTGACCCTGCTCACTGAGACAAATCAGAGGAGTCCAGTTTAATCCACTGAAGGGGAGACATGAAATGGCAGGTGGATTTTAGCCAGGAGTGACTTGTGCATGGGCGAGGGATGATTTGGAAAGACACTCATGTTCCTGACTTGAAACCTGGCTGCCTTTTGTATCCCCATAGCATCTAATGGAAAGCCAAGCCTTGAAACACAGTCTCCAGTGGCACCACCACAGATCTTAAACTTTGAGGCTTCTCTGGTTCAACTTGAAGAGAGTTGGGATGGTATTCTGGGTTTAAGAGAGGGCTGACATGGCCCAAGACTATTCACTGTTCACCCCTATCCTTACAATTTCTACTGAAGTTTGAGGGAACAGGACCAAAATCTAGTCCATCAGTTTGCCAGAGAAAAGCTCATTCATCCCATTGTGGAGATCCACAGAAGAAGGAGAGAAAATTGGCTCTTGATTATTGAGTTGAGGTTGAATATGAGAGGTGGGAAGTGGCAGTATGAAGTGACAACATTCACTTTGCTGGGAAGAAAACCTACAGGATATGGGAAGGCGATGAGACACTGTCCGTGTCAGCCCTTCTTCCACCAGGTATCAAACATGGCCCTGTAGGGCAGTGCTGTCTTGATGTCAGGCTCCCACAGTGGTCTTTGCTGTGCAGTTGCGAAGCAGCAGTGTGATAATAAAAGAAGTAGTTTTGTAACAGCGTCCTTTGAAATTTACTTCATCATTTCTCAGTTATTGTACAGGCCTTCTCAAGGTGGCACGTGAACATCTTCCTGGAGCTCAGATCTGCTCAGGGAGGTGGGCACTTGAAATAAATAAAAGTCACGCTTTCATAGATCTTGATTGAAGCACTCGAGTCACTTCTGTCAGAGCCATGGGGCAAATAGGTGAGATTTCCTTTTTATTCCCAGTGGGAGGGTTGAACATAAAGCATTATCATTCTGTTTTAGTAAGACTTCGATTTTCATGATGACATTTACACCAGCAAGATTTTTTTTAGTCTCTGTTTGCAACTGGTTGTAAGTTTTCTTTTTGTTTTCATTTTTGTTTGGGGGGATTTTTTCCCCTTGTATTAGAAGAAGAGGACAAGTTACTTTTTATTGTTATCCCCCCCCATACTTGTCTGAGGCATCTTTTTCAATAATCTTCTTTCTGCAACAAGCAGAAACGTCGCCCTCTACAACCTTTACACAGAGTGTGAACATCAATCCTCTCTTATTAAGCTGAAGCTAAAATGCTCATAGACAAACGGTTAAAAAGAAGAAAGCATCCACGCTGTGGTGGGAAAGGTAAAATGCAGTAATTGTCCAAACCTTTCAAGAAAGAATGTCTCAGAAGGGAGGGGAGGACCTTTTTCCTTTCTGTGGCGAATTGCCAGAAGATGCCAGGAAAACTCACTTCACCAATATATATTTATTTTTAGGCACAAAATCATCTTTATTTCCCTTGATTCCTGTGAATTTGTTGCAAAGACAGAGAGGAGAAGTTGCTATCTTTTCCTGCCTGGTTTCCCATGCATATTATCCCTACCTCACATTGCTACATCGTTTTGAGTGCTTTCTGAATCTGATTTATTTGCAGTCTCACAAAGAAAAAAAAGGCACTTCCTGTCATGTCTACATGACAACAAGAGAGAACAGGAGCATGTGTAGACATATAGGGTGAATTAATCTGTTTAAATTCAGGCTTCTAAGTTTAAGCTAGTCACCCAAAGCTCCTTTCTTACAGTAGACAGACATCTCATCAATATACAGTCAATAGAGCCAGAGGTGTAATTCATCTCATTCCAAAGTAGGTGCCTAAAGTAGGTCACATGAATCACACCTTTAAGAGTTTTTTTTTCTCCCCATTGACTATAGAAGGACCCTGGCATGACCAAATCACTTGTAGGTACTGAAACCAACACTGACTGAGTAGCTTCTATCCATTGCACAATGCCACTACATGGCCTTAAATGCTTGTGTGAGCCACTCTTCTTCCCTGACACCATGCTGAGGTTTTGCTGTTGTCCTTACTCCCTCCAGGAAAGTAGTGCAGGTCTGACTATGGAGACAGGGATAAAAGCACGGGTCTCACTGAGGGACCCTGAGGCAGCTTAGAAGAGCTCTGCAGGCAAAGCAGAGCAATGCTGAGAAGACAGCGCACTAATGACATTTTTATCCTGATCTTGGATACAGTGCACCACACAGCCCTGTGCAAGACTGCGTAACTTTGCAGATCAGTCCTCTGAAAGCATCTTTTGTCAATCAGAGGTGACTAGACCAATGGAAGTTCTCACTTGCATTGCTTCTCACTCACACCCTACCTGAAGTAATGAAATAGCAGTAAAACAAAGTGATAACATGCTTGAAGCACCAGAATATAAGAGCTAAACAATATTTTTGTGCTATGAAATGCTATTCACTGCCTCTGTGACTTCATTTACCTCCTGTGGCACTGAAATAACCATATCTTCTTTCCCCCTCCTCAGGCTTAACTCTCGGACCTTGGGCTTCTTATCATCTTGCTAGAGAATGAAGATATAAACCCATAGCCCAGTGAGCTGTTGTTCTCTGGACTTGATACACAACTTTAACTCAAATAGCAATAAATATTAAGTATGTGAAGGCTGGGGAAGCACTTGAGAACTTAGTTGAGAATGTGAAATGGCTGGAAATGAGATGAGATGAGACAGATGAGATGAGATGAGATGAGATGAGATGAGACGAGAGGAGAGGAGAAGAAGAGGAGAAGAAGAGGAGAAGAAGAGGAGAAAAGAAGGAGAGGAGAGAAGAAGAGGAGAAGAAGAGGAGATGAATACAATCAAACTTAACCAACACAACATGAAAACAGAGCTGTGAAATGCACACCAGTCTGCTCAGGTTTAACCAGAAGCCCTCCAGAGCAGAATCCAAGTTATACATGAGATTTTGATACCTAGTGAAGAGAACTTTTTAAAGAAAAGGAAAGAAACCTGTTGAAGGCTGAACAAGTCAGTGCTTCACACAGCTGTTTTCTTGAATCCAGAATGACAGTCCATACATTATTTAAACCATCCAATTTATGGAGCAGCTCAAACAGGCTCTCGCTACAGCAGTCAGAGTTGACAAGGGCTCACAGAAAACTTTGCAAAACATTCTACTTTCAGCCAGTTCTGCTCCAGCCATGGGAAGTTTTGCTCCCTTGCCTGGATCATTTGCATGAATAAAGGTCTTTGCTCCTGTCACCTCTTTCCTGCCTCAGAGCAGAACCTCTGGTGTTAGCAACACAGTCACCTGTGCTGCTTCAGAGAGAGGTGTTGTAGAGCTTCATGGCCCCAGGCCAGTGCCTTCATATGCAGTGATGACTCTACTGGCAACATCACAGCACAGATATAACAGAGAGTGCAGGAAAAGATGAGCCTTTAATAAAACCTATTCTGAGATCTGTTGGAACAGGAATAGCAGACATTAGCTGGAAGGCAAGTGCTCCCATCCATGGGTTTGAAGAAAGAATTGTGTTTAAAATCCTTCGCAACACTCAGACAGTGAACTGCCCATCCTTGAGTATCCAAAAGATGCACGTGCCATAAAAGGAGTTAGAAGCCCACATTTCCAAATGAAACCCACACAGATGGGCGTCTTAGAAGCTGTGAACTGGGAGTAAACCAAACTTTCTCACCTTCCAAATAATCTTGGGGTTTTGTTTTTCAGCCTGTGCATGAACGAAAGTTTGCATCTTTAGTTGAGGTCCTTTGCCTCACCAGTGTTTTCTTGCATTTAAGTTATGCGTTTGTATCGGAAATGTGCGTGAGCAGATCTTCCCTAACTAGTAGGGGATTGTAGAGAAACAGCTGAACAAGTGCATGCTTATACATGCACAGACACACTCAATGGAACTAGCACAGCTAGTTATAAATCTAATATACTGGCAAGCACTGCGAGCCTTATGCTGCCCATAAATAATTCACTGCCAGGATGCTTGTAGGTACAGCACCTTCTGCATAGTCCATGGGAAATTCTAACAGGTACCAAGCCCTGCTGACTCTAGTTATTAATCCTGTTTATTGCTGCAGTGCCAAAGGGCCAACACAGAATGAGCCCCCTTTGGGCTAAGCACTGTATAAACACAGACTCTTGAGTTTAAAAGGACTTAAGGAAGAGAAATCCCTGGTATAACTGTTCTAGCCCAGCCCCAGGACTGTCAAGATGCAAAATCTTCTCTCTTCATGAAACAGCAATAGCTTTTAGGCAAAAATTCTCTGCTTTGTGTTAGAAATAGACTCAAGCTGCTGGGTCTGGACTCTGGTAAGGATGTGAATGTCTAAAACTCTAAAGGATTTGTATGAGTTTTACTTATTGGAGTGGTCGCTTTGTAGCATGCTCCACCTGGCTGGGTGGAAGTGGCAGAGAAAGAAGATTTTGCCCCTTCTGCTAGGAATGCTTTTTTTTAGCTGGGCTACTGGTGGTCCCTGTGGGGTCCCTTGTAAGGGGTGCAGGGCAGGGCCAGAGGGAGCAGGGGCTGACAGAGCTCTGTGCCCAGGGATGGCCAGGTGGCACCTGAAGGACCAGAGCATGGAGGCACTGAGTGATATCCACAGTGGGGAGTGGGGAGAATAGCTGAGAGGGGAACACAGGGTAGGCCTCTGCAGACATGGGGTTCATCTCAGCTCTTTCTACCGGTCACAGCCCTTCAGTCCTTGGAGACAGACCCTGAGCCGTCCGTCCCGTCTCTGGCAGCTCTGATCCTGCAGGTGCTGAACACTCTCTGGCTGCAGGGAGAGCAAAGACCCAGATGGACCCTGCGAGCGCTGTGTTTGTGGTGCAGCTGATCCAAGCACAGGGACAGCTTTCCTTGAGGGCACAGGGAATTGAATTTAATACAATTGGTGTTAATCTGTGATTGAATAAAGCTGAGCCCAGCAGCGCTCAGAGGATACTGTGCAGCCCGTCTCCTTCCCAACTTTTCCCAGCCCCTGACTGCATGGACAACTGACCCTTTGCTGAGCTCCTGGGAGGTGGGAAGCGTCTAACCCCACTATTGGGGTTCACCTCGAGAGTGCCCTTCACTACCTATGTCTGTCTCTTAATGCTGTCCCTATGCCCCCAGGAGTGGCTTTACACTCTCTCTCAGTAAACAATTACTAGTTCATTAAATGTGTATTAAGCAACAGCCAAGGGAAGGAAATCCCAGCTAGTTCTCCAGCATTGGCTACTGTTGTCAACCCTCCAAATGACTGGCAGCAGTGTCAGTTGGAGTTACAGTCAATGTTGCTGTCCTGCCCATGGCCTGTTAAATGTATTAAATTGAAGCTGACATCAGAAACTGGAGACCTGGATACAATCAGGTTTGATGATGTTTCATGAGCTGTGTAGGAGAGATTTTTAACTTGAAATATGCTGTCTGCACCACATCCAGTAAGGATCTGATTCTCTTTGGACCACAGTAGGATCACCTATGGTGTGGTGCTCAGGTTTCCGGAAACTGTGCATTCGAGGAAAATAAAAACAAGGTTGGTTTAAGGCAAGGACGTTCACCAGGACTGAGGGGGCATTTGAAGGAGACATGGTTCCTTTCCTTGGGCTCAGCCACCTACCTATGGGGCTCACAAGGTTAGTGCTCTCCTCTCTCTAATCATGAACACAGCAAGCCTTTGGGCTGCTGCCACAACGGGTCCCCAGGGACTCTGCCTTAGCCTGCTCCTGTTATTTACAGAAGCTTCTGCCACAGAATTTCCTCCCCCTAAACCTCCTACCTGCCCATTAGGCATCGACCTCATATGATCTCTACCCAGGGCAAACCGAGAAGCCTAGGCTGGAAGACAGCAGGATGCAAGTAGAAGGAGAATCAATGACTAAGAGAAAAACTACAATCACACCCCATGCTGTCACAAAAAAAGCCACGTCCCAGCTAACAGAGGAGAGAATCACAATTTTTTTACACCAGCCAACAACTTAAATTGATCTAATGTAGGAAGTCATCTTGACTAATCCTAATTTTATAGGGTTTAATGGCCATCACTTAGCTGTGATCACACTTCACCCAGTGTGTGAAAAAGACACAGGTCGAGTTAGTGTGGATGGGAAGGCAAGTGAGAGATTATCTGCTTTACAGCTGTTGAAAATGAGGCACAAAAGGGGGGTGGAGGGGAATAAACCTACTCTGATTGAGTAAGGCAGCTCCTTAGCACATCACAAACTGCATGAATGGATCCTGAGCAACTATAGAGATCTCTTCTCTGTATTGGTTTTAAAGATTACTCTCCTTGTAATCTGTCTTTTAGGATCTAAATGGCCCATGACAAAAGACTTCTGATTAAGCGCTTCTTTGCTTTGTTACACTTCTGGGTGAAACTAGTGTTCCTGAAAATAAAATAGCTGAATAAAGATGAAAGGGAGGGAGGACTCATGGCAGACTCACAGTGCTGGAGGCTCTTCAGTGTCTGGTCCAAATTTGCTGGAATTTTAGCCATAACTCCTGCTGGGTCGAATACAACATTTTACTCAATCAGAAATAAAGCATTTAATTTTAGGGTTTGGGAAACTTATTGTAGCTCTATGAAACATCCACATAAAAAAACCCACTCAGGTTACTTTTTTCCTACTTTAAGGAAAACTTTTCCAGTATTTTAAAACAGAGTCCATTCATCAAAGACAGACAAACCTGCAAAACTATTTGGCTAACTATGTCTGCAATTCAATGAAATACTTATGAGTGAGTGCATCCAGCTTTACAATTAAAGGGAAGTAAGCTTCTCATTTAAGTTTCTTTTTCCAGTGGGATTTTGCAAAGCTTAGAAGATATGGTTTTTTTTCTAATTTTCTTTAAAAATTATCCAAGAATTAGCTTTGTAAGGACTATGGCAGCTGCAGGGGGAACAAACAAATTAAACTCACTAAAACCAAAAATAACAAACATAACATTTCTCCAACACTTTACCTATGCTTGGGAAAAGTAAAGATAAAATTGAACAAAGTGCAGAGGGAGAACATCTCCTCTCCCTTTAGTAATCCAAGTACTTGATGTTGTGTCAGTGAGGACATGCACAGGCATTTAGCAATACAGGACACACACAGCTTCAGCTTGAAGCTTTTCTGCTTTCCCTCAGGACAGGTGAAACACTGCATTACACAAATGTAGTACAAGCAAGTGGCATTTCTGCAGAGGGATGTGGATGATGCTTGAAGGGCACATGCATGGCTAGAAGGCTAAGACCTGAAGTGACAGGTAATGAAAGATGGGGAGGGAAACTCCTCTTTCCTCCGCAAGGGCCACTGTGCTCCGTTAGAGAGGAGAGGCAACTTTTTCCTCATGGCATTTAAACTGCATACAAAAAAAATTGTTGCTACAGGGTGGAAGATGACATCTTTGAACATCTCTCAGAACTCTGGTTTGTTTAGAAAGTGTGTTGGCACTTTGGCAGTGGAAGGGAAGGAGCAGAGGGAGTTTAGTCCCAGAGATCATGTCTGCAGTGCCAGGCACAAGCACTTGAGCCAGCAAGGGAGTAAATGTCCACGTAGTTTGTCAGGAGTAAGAATCAGGATAACATCCTCAGCTTGGTGAGCAAGGCAATGCCTGTCACACAGAGCAGAATGAATTCATCTTTCTAACTCCTTCCCACTGAAAAAGTGATTCCAAAACTCCCAGGTGACCAAGCAGAGGGAATCCAGATTGCAGAGTGCTGCTGGTACATCGGCACATCAGGTAATCCAGAAAAAAAGCCTTTCACTGCCTCAGAGAATTGGTTCTTCTTCATCTCAGAGGGAATTTTTCACCAGTCCTGGATCCATTAGCACTCCAAATACACATCCGTTTTTCATGGGTCTACCCAGTTTTCATCCAGGGAACTGAACATAAATTTTGTTTAATGAAGCATTCAATGTCTGCATCACTCTTTTGTTCCAACTGGTTCCTGGATTAAGCAGCCAAACTGAGAAGGCCAGAAGCATCCCAGTGAGCAACTGGCCAAGATCCTGTACCCATAAATGCGGTGGGCTAAATTCTGCTCTTCTTTATCCTTCTACATAAACACTCTGAAAAGTCCAGGGAAATTACTTCACCTTGTTAATTCAGGAGTAGTAGGCAAAAGCAGAGGAGCATCTGAAAGTCCTCTGTGTTTTTTAAGCTTATCCATTGCTGCTTCAAAGGAGAAAAGAAGTGAATTTCCTCTCAGCCCTAGAGACCTGAAGATTCAGCAATGTCCATACAGATGTCAGAACAACTCTCTCCTTCATATCTCTATGAGATCTCAAACAGGTGCTTCATTATTCCTTAGAACAAAAGGGCAGTTGGTGTTCCAGAAGTCTAAGTTTGCAACTGAATGATTTCTTTCTTGTCTCCCCTCAGCATCCCCATGCTTTCTTTTGCAATTCTATTGCCTATTTTGCAAGAGGAAGTTGCATGAACATAACCTTTTGCCTTTCACCTCTGACAAATCTCTTATTGTGTATAACAACTTTCAAAGTAGATATCCCATCGACAGACACTCCTAGGAGATAGCTGAAGGTTTTGCTTTTGGGGTACAGGTTCTGTGGATAATTCTGGAATGAGAGCGATTAATAGAGCAGTAGGAAACGTGAGGGTTTAGAGATTCAGTTCCTCTCCTATCAGCCCCTGAACAAACAGAAAGACAAAATACAAAAAAACTAAAAAAGACATCCATGATTTGCCTAAGGAAGAAGGCAATTAGATAAAGCAAGATATGTGCATTTGATAGACTCATGCCTCAAACTCTCAGTGACTGTTCCAAAGGGTGCACATAAGCTTGGTTTTCCCACCAAAACAGAAGCATTTCCAAAGCTCACCATCAGAAATGTTGTAGGAAGGGGGAAGATGAGAAAAAGGAATTGAGTTATCCAAATTGAGCCTGCAGAGCCACATCTCACGCACAGCTCCCTCCAAGGTGTCCAAGTCCTGCTTGCCCTGGAAAGTTCTGTCAGGAACCTACGGAGGGAACTGTCACCAGAGCCCTGGGATGGAGCATTGCAGGTCGTTGTTCATGGCTCCACTGCAGTAAATGCTTAGGAAGGGCTGACTCCTTCCAACGCACAAGTATCTTTGACCACACCTCTGGGGAGAGGTGAAATGGCCAGCCAAGTAAATTGCTTTTTGGATTGCTTTTTGTCCCGTTGTGAGAGCTTCACTTAAGGAGCTATCATGGGAAGGGGTTACATGACCAGGTGAAAACCCCACACCCCAGGCTGCTGCAGGGGCACAGAATATTAATACACTGCAATTCCTTGCAGCTGAGCCAGGAGCACAGCACACCCACTACTTCTTTGGAAGACTACAGATTTCTGATGGAGCAGGATGGAGAAAAAGACCTATTTTATACCTAAATAATAAAAATAATAAAGGGAGACAAATAAATAAATAAGTGAATTCTGCTTGATACGTGCATTATTAGCTGTAGTAGGAGCAATTACAAGAAGAATGGGAAGTGGCAGCTGCAAGTCCCAGATAGCCAAGGCACAAAAGGTGAATTTTAGACAAATGTCCTTCAAATAATGGATTTATTTCTCATCTAGTTTGGGAAGGAAGGTGGCAGATATGGGAAGCATTAACAGGCTGCATCACACACAGGGAGCAGAGATGATGCAGGAATAATTTAGCCTTTTTTTTCCCCTTCCCTGGTGCATCTGACTTCTTATTTTCTTAAAGCAATGTTTCTCCATCCTCACTCTCCCTGTTCAGAGTTGTTCCCTAAAAGAGAAGGAAAAGAGGGTCCTTGGATTAGCTTCTCTATAAGGATGTCTATTGCAGGACTGGAAGCTCAGATTAATAAAAGAGTGACCTCTGAGAATGGCATTACAAGCTCTGTGAGTGTTCATGTTGGGGGAGCAATGGAAAATCGATGGCAATAGCCCAACAGAGACAATCCAGAGACTGCCACCAGGAGGCCACTTCCTCCAGATACCTCAGAGACTTGCAGCAGTAAGGTCTGCCCATGCACATCTCATACAACAGGCAACAGTTTGCTTTGCCCAGTCAGCCTCCTCAGCGCATTAAACCTCTCTCCCTTTGTCATAGCCCAAGTCCATTGCCTAGAGGAATGGTGGGCTTCTCTGCCACTTGGCACCTTCTATATTTGTGAGCCCTGTGTAGCCTGAACTTAAATTTGTGTATCCCCTCTGATGGCTGATGCTTGGCTAGGACATGGTGATGAAGCAGCTTGATGGGGAATCCATATGAGATCATTCTGTTCCAGACCTTGTGCCAAATATTCAAGCTATGGTTCCTGGGAGCTCACTATAATATTTTGCCTGAATGCTTTTTCCATTAAGGATGAACAGTGGGAAAAGTGAAGGTGTATTGGGTCTGTCTGAGCCCNAAATCACCTCCACTTTTTTTTTCTACTGGCCAGTTCTATCCATGCCCCTAAGATGGATTTGGAGCCATACCTGTTATCCTTTTCCTGTGAGGCACACACCTGATGCTGCTTTAACCCATGACACTTTCCCAGTCAAACAGTAATGAAAGATTTTGGCCTTTTCAGGAGCATGGGAAAGCATAGGTGATGGAAGGTGGAGGGAGAACAGCTCCCCTGTAAAACAGTATGTTCCATAATAACAGTGTGAGAACCAGTTGCAATTTGCTGGGGATGATGACACTGGGGTCATACAAGCTGTATTGTAATTTACATCCAGGTAAATGTAACCAGACATGACCAGACAATGAAGGATCACTCTTCCAGTTATTATGAACAAAGAGCATACAGCAGGAAATCATAGAGACCTCTCTACAAGACCCCTCTGCCTTCAGTTTAGCTCCATCCCAGCCTAATTGGATGCCCTGGCTTGCATTATTATTGTCTCCTGGCTCTTCCAGGTCCCCTTCTCCCTGTGTGTCATTCAGAGCCATTAGCACAGATTGCACAACCCTACCAAGGATTCCCCCAGGGCATATATAAACTTTCCTTGCAAAATATGATCAGTCCAGCCTGAGGCAACATTCAGGAGGGAAGATTTCAGCCTAAGTGGTTAGAATTTCTGAAAGGTGTAAGTAACAGAAAGTGGGGTCTAATAATAGGAAATGTTAGGTAGCTCTAATAGAAAGCACATTAGGAGGCCTGTGCTCCGCATATCATCTCCAAGTTAATTGCTCATCAGTTCACTACATAAACAAAGACTGATGCTGTGACTGTGCAAGTGGCAGGGCTCATTCCACTGTGAGCTTCTTGCTGCTAGAAAAATGCTCTCCCCATGCACTGTCACCTGTCTGCCCATGATGGAAGAATGTCTGAGAGAACAGCTTCCTCCAAAACCAGGTGTTCCTCCTGGACATAAGGAACTGAGAGTGTGTCACACTGCAATGGCTCGGCTCTCTCCAGCCAATAAATGTGTCTAGCTGGAGCCGTATCTCCCCATCTCAAATGCAATCCCTTCTCCAGCCCCAGGAAGGCTTACAGGCAGATCTTTGGTAATTGCAGCTCCTGGCTGCTGTTTTGAAACCCTGCCAGTTTTAGTTTTGTAAAACCAGGCACCTACAGGCACTAGGACAACAGCAATGACTCTGCCAATGCAAAGTTATTAGAGCCAACTCTGAGGCTGAGAACAGGGAGCATCCTGTAGTTAAGATGTGCCCAGGACACTGGAGGCAGGTAGTGCCAAAATTTAGTCTATTCCCACTCTTATCCACAAACAGTTAATGGGAAAGGGCAACTCCATTCCAGGGTTCAGTCCAGCCTTGCATGGATAGCAGAATGTAGATGTGTTGCAGGGAGATGCCCAGATACCAGAATTAATCCCTACATCACCCACGAAGTTATCAATCTCTGGACCTAGACCCAGAGATCCAAACCATGGTACCATGGTTACCCTTGAGTACTATGCAATCTCATAGGGCACTATTTCAAGAACTATTTTCTCCTTTACCCACAAATACAAATTTTTCCTGTGCTGGGTGTAAGACAATAACCTCATCTAGGAGGCTGGAAGTCTTCCCCACTGGGAAGTCTACACAGCCATCCTAGACAGCATTAACATCACTTCTGCAGCTGTTCTTGCATGGTCTCGGGCTGTCCAGAACAGCTGGTTAGAAGGGTATATACACACATTTAAATATGTATTCCTGCATGGACTGCAGTGGGCACAAGCAGGAACCTGATGTGTACTAGTCAGAGGCAATGAAATCAGCACTTTGCCTCTGGTCTGATGGGTCCTCAAATCTGCACCAATCCTGGAATTCAATCCATCATCAGCAAGTTTGCAGATGATACTAAGCTGGGGGCAAATGTTGAACTGCCAGAGGGTAGGAAGGCCCTCCAGAGGGACCTTGATAGGCTGGAGAGATGGGCAGGCTCCAACAGTATGAGGTTTAACAAGACTAAGTGCCGGGTTCTTCACTTCGGCCATAACAACCCCATGCACCGCTATCGGCTGGGGGAGGAGTGGCTCGAGACTAGTGAAGTGGAGAGAGACTTAGGTGTACTGATCGATAGGAAACTCAATATGAGCCAGCAGTGTGCCCAGGTGGCTAAG